>VXBI01005806.1:0-56661 GCA_013397375.1 Toxostoma redivivum | reverse complement strand
CGGGAGGCGCCTGCAGGCACCGCCGTTAAGGTGTCCTCAAGGAGATGGGTCCAGTACCGGCACCGCCGTCCCCAGCCCGGTACCGCCGCCCCCCTCGGCTCCCCGCCCCGGCTGCCTCCGAGCTGAGCCCGCCTCGGGGCCAGCGGGACTGCACAGGTTTTACGCCGGACTGACACGGAGACTTCGTGGCCCAGCGCTGTTCTGCACCAGCCCCTCGGTGCCCTGTTGGCAGTCCCAGGGCGGGGGTGCTGGGAGCAGGCTGGGATTTGGGGGGCACAACAAGTTCCCTGCCCGTTTCCGTGCTCGGTCTCGCAGGGCAGTGCTGGGGCATCCTCTTCTGCAGCTGCTTTGTGCCATGAGGCATGTTCACAGCCCCATATCCTGCTCTCCAATGACCATCACTTGCATCAGAGATCCCTTTTGGTGGGGAAAGCCAGAAGAAGCTGAGTAACTCCCTGATATTTGCTGGCAGAGGAAGGAAGTGAGGTCTGCTTGGTGCTTTGATATAAAAAGAGGAAAACCCCCTTTATTTGTTTGCTTGTTTCTAGGGCCTCCAAGGCTCACCTGGGACTATATGTGTTGGCTGTTTCCAGCTGGATCTGGGATTTCCCAGTGTAGGGATCGGGACAATAGCTTCGCTGGCACAGCTGTGGGATGGGTGACTGAGCGGAAGAAATGAATGCGCACAGCCCCACCGCTTCCCTCTCCCCCCGGGGCGGGTGTGGATCATGCCTGCCGCGCACCACGAACCGGCCCTTGAGCTGGGGCAATCGCTGGGGCAAACCCTGCCCATTCTGTCACTTGGGAAATAAACTTTCCTTCAGAGGCAGCTTTGCCTGCCTGCCTTGGTGAGGTTTCCTTCTGGGAAGTGTTGGAGGTGCAGAGCTACTCAGGGAGAGCTCTGGATGAGACTGAGAGAGGTGCTTCTCCAGGAAAGAAGGTCTAACGGCATTTCCAAATAGCACATTGACCCAGTTCCTGCTGGAGGTACCTACCCATGTGCCACCCCCATGCCACTATGCAGGAGCAGAGTTGTCCTGCAGTGTGGGCCAGGGACCCTGTAGAAAGTGCCAGCACAGTACTTGCAGTGGCTGGGCCCCATTTTTCAGCAGCACTTATGGGATGGACAAAGATGGTGCTGCAGCACTGACCCCCTCAGCATGGCCAGCTGTGCCCCAGGAATGGTGTCATGCAGATCTGGTGGTGCCTTTGGAACTGTTTGGGCACCAGTTCACATTGGTCCTGCTCTAGCCTGGATGATCCCACCTGCCTGACCTAAATCTCACAGTGATTTCAGCAGGACACAGGGTTTTTCATCACCCCTTGTCTGAACCAGTTAGGTAGGATTGCTGCATGCTGGGAGGTGGTTACTCTAAAAGAGTCTGCGCTTCAGCGGCATCCTGGATCTTGCACGATCCTTCATCCAGAGGGCAGGCAAGAGAAAAACTCCATCCAGTGGAGTGAGGTGCCCTTGGGGCCATGAGGGGATGCAGGAGGAAGACAGGAAAGCCTGTTGTGACATAGATGATTCCACATTGTGGTGGGCAGGAGGTCCCTGCCTAGTCTGCACTTTGCAGCACCTCTAAGCTGATGATGGGGCTCAAGCCCAGGGAGGACAAGGGCGCACCTTGCCACCCCGTGTTAGCCTGGCTTGAGGGTAGAAGAGCATCTAAACTCCAGATGAAGCATGGAGCAGAGTTCAGCTGCTCAGCTGGGCCCGCAGTTTCTCACCTCCTCCCTGTGACCAGCATTAGTTCTCACTGCTTGGCTGCCAGGAACTCAAACGGTGCCTTGCTTGGACAAGCTGTCAATCCAGGGATTTTTGTTTTCATATTAAACCAGCTAAGTATTCAGAATCAGTTCCAGCTACCACCACGGGGAAAACAACTCCAAGATACATAAATCCCTGCCAAACCTGCCTGTGCTACCTCTGAGGCAGCAGTGCGGCTGCTCTGTGGTGCTGCTGGCAGTGGGTGTGTGGCAGGCTCCGACCCACTGTCCAGCACTCACAGTGCCTGGCTGAGCTCACAGGGAGAGGATCTCTCTGCAAACCTGCCAGCCAGCACACAGGGAGCTTGCCCTGATACCACTTTGCTGAGGGGTGTCCAGATGTGTGCCCAGATCTCTGTCCTCAGGAAGCTTGGAAAAGAGGGGATAACGCCTGCCTGCAGCCTCAGGTGGAGGAGAGCAGGATGGGGGAGCTGGTGTGCAACCCACCATCCTGTGCTTAGGTCCCCGTGGCTGTGGGAGACATCCACTCCCCATCCATGCATGGGGCAGGATGAGACCTCACTGTGTAGGACAGCTACACTCAGGCCATTTGCTGTGTGCCTGGCACTTTGTCTCGCTGGGTTTTCCCCATGTGGTTTGCAGGACCTGGAGCTTGTTGGCCTGCTGGGAACACCACACAGTGTGTCTCTTTTCCAGGGTGAGCTTGTCTGGCTCTCCCAGTCCTGTTTTGGGAAGAAGGGATCAGGGGAGTATGCCCTGCTGGGCACGTAGGCCATCCTTGGGTAATGACTCTGAGTGTTTGGCTGTCTGATGTAATGAACTAATTAGGAATTTGCTGTCACCACAGCTGGACTCACCTGGCTTGTACGCTACAGCCGGGTGATTCTCACTCCGTGTGACAGTCCTCCAGCCTCACGGGGCACCAGGAATAGCAGCGAGGGGATCACATGGCCACTCTGGCTGTCCTCCCCTGCACTATGACAGCCCTCTGGCAGCCACGCATGCAAGTGTCATGAGGTGGCTTCAGTGGCTGTGGAGGAACGTGCTCCTCCTTACCAGCCCCCAGGACAGGCAGGTGATGTGTCTCCTGATGTGCTGGCTGGGGCATGGCCCTGGCAGCAGGCAGCAGTGGTCATGGCACCCCTCCTCTCAGGGATTCAACAGACAGCCGAGGGCACTGAGGTGACCAGTTGTCTTTGGAAATTCCTCCCTGGTGCTTTGCAAGGATCCTTGTGCCAGGCAAAGAGCTGAGCAGGGCAGACCTGTGCTCATTGCAGCAGGAAAGTGTCCTGCTCTCTGTCCAGGCATGGCACTCTGCTTGTTCTGCCCCTGTGGTGCCAGCAGCTGTGAGGTGGGCTAGGCAAAACATACAAGGAACTCCACTTTCCAAGTAACACACGATACAGGGAATCCTTCAATGCTGATGAATGATTTTCATACCTGTCCAGGTGCACAGGTTGCATACTGGGCCTTCATTACTGATGCTAGGTCAGGGCATGCCAGCATCACTGGGTTTTCCCCCAGGCAACCCCTGGAAAGAGCCTATTCCCAGCATGTGCCAAGGGCCAGCGGTGCCTGTGAGTGGACATGCTGAGAGCCATCATGGTGACCATGAAGATGCAGGGTCCTGGGGAGGGCATGCTGGGCATAAGGAGACATCAGCCACAGCTGCTGGAAGAGCCTCAGAGAAGAAAAGTATTCAGCCCACGGAAAACAAATTAGTGTTGATGTTCACTGAACATTTGTTTAGATTAAACAATATGGCTCCAAGTTTCTCAGCTGTGAGGAGCCGGTCAGCACAGCACTTACTGGATGTTTTTTGGTGTTGCTGTTCATGGCACTGGCCAGGGGACTGATTGGTGGTGGGGAGAGCCGGTCTCACCCTTGGAAGTCTCCTCCTCTGCACCACACTTTATCTCCCTGGTTTCTCCTCAGCCAGAGAGCTGAGGCAATGGTGGTTTTCCTTTCCAGGAGTGAATGCTCTGGGTGATGCCCTGTCCCAAAATACATATGCAGCATTTGCAAGGAGGCCGTGGTGGAGCATCTGGTGCAAGGACCTGCCACACTTTCCTGTGGGTGCTGGAGATACAGAACTGACAGGCAGCCTTGCCCCAGCTCAGTCCCAGCCCTGCTGGGATGGTGACACTGGGGTCCCTGCATCGAGGCATCAACTGTTCACCGACTTCCAAATGCAGAGTTTAGGAAAGGCTGTGGCTGGGGACTGTGAGCTGCTCTCCACTGGCACCAACGTAGCAGTTGTATGTGTGGCTCTGCCAGCTGGGCATGCAAAAATACCTTAGATGCATGGAATAAAACCTATTTATTTCTTAGAAATCTGTATAAATTGGAACCATCTCCCAACAAGAAGTGCTGAATTTGGTTTCCCAATGTAAAGTGGCAGCTACAATGAAGAAAAAGACAAAAAAAGGCTGGACCACCCACTGTCAGGGGAGAGAGTGCCCTCGGCCCCCGGGGTGCTTGGAGGGGGAGCCATCTGGACCCTAGGGTTTCTGCAGGTGGGACGCTTGCTGCTTGCAAATGTGGGGAAGCCTTCCTGCAATCCTCCACAAACCCAAGAGAGCCACCTTAAGAGCTCTCCCTCCATAGGACCAAACGGGATCCGCCAGGCGTTTCATATACCATATTCTATAGCCAAGGAAGCCTTAACAAAGAGCTGTATGCTCTCACGTTTCGCTTCAGGCTTCTCCCTGCTGCAGCTGGAGCTGAGTTTTTAAAAATCTTTGTGTCATTATGTCGTTCCTCTTTTGATTCAGCCATCGAGGGACAAGGAGATGCCAAACGAAAAGAATGGGCATTTAAACAGAACTAGATTGAAGAGGCAGTGTGTGCACTGAACAACAAGTCTTTTTACATTTCATATGATCTTATACATGGGCTCCATTCAGTATATTTCCCCTCTGTTTCATTTGAATGTACAGAATTAGCCATTCACATCCTCTGGAATTACGGCTCTTTAACATTTCCATTCTGAGCTGCCTCCATATTTTGGGGGTTGGGAGTGTTATTAGCTCAGCTGGGGAAGCACAAGCTGAGGTCACAGTTGGTCTTGCAGGCTGGAAATGAGCTTTTTCTTTTTTTGGAAAGTGCAAGATTTGGTGCGTGATGACTCTGCTCAGAAAAATATACGACCATACACAATAATGTGTATGCGCTAGAACATGCATGGATGTCGTTTCAGTGGGAGGGATCTTTTTCACATTAATCCCAGTGCAGTTATTTCTTTGGACAGAAAGGCGAGCCTTGGTTTTGGGATGCGGGGTGAGCTCTGCGATCGCCTGAGGTTGCACGCGCAGCCGTGTCCTTGTGCATGGCTGCTGCCTCATTGTCCTTTTGAAAGACAAATATTAAAAACAAATATTTACTGTGCTATTTACTAAAGCTCCCTGGATACTGATACAAATTTAGAAGAGTTGGCCCAGAAAACTCATTCAAACTGAGTTAGAGTCACAAGAGGAAAACCATGAGGGATGTGTGCGTGTAGTTAATTCTGCTGAAAAGCTCTGGACCTGGCACTGCTGCCCTGAGTAAGGATGGGACTGTGCAGTGGCATTGGTGCATCCTGCAGCCTATGCTGCCTTCCCTGAGAGTCCTGCAGCATTCCTGTAGTGTTACTTACACACATCATCAGAAGGAAGAAGGCTGGCTTGGGAATATTTCTGTTGTGAATCTGTCTTTTTTCTCGTTTTACTTGTCTGTGGCACACCTAAGCCAGTGTCCTCTTTGGGGGTGTTTCCCCTTTTCCTAGTATTTACATACAGGAGGGTTTATTGCCAGCCAGCTGGGATGTCAAAGTAGGAACAATCTGCAGAGAGGAGAGAACAGAACCCGCCGTGTCTCTGCTGGCTGCTTTGTGATTCCTGTGTGCTGCAGAGAGGTGCTTCCTTTGGGGGACCTGCAGACCGAGTGGTCTGCAAGAACCAACCTCCCAGAAGGAAGGCTCTGCCTCCTCTGCCACTCTTTCTTTGCTATATATTTAACTTTTTCTATCTATGGCTCCTGCATCATCATTTCCTCAGGCCACTTCATCTGGAAATGAGGACAAGGTGGCAAACACAGGCCCCCAACAGGGCAAATAAACCCAGCAAGGTCGAGTGTGACTCAGAAGGCAGCAAGGCTCACCTGTCTTTTTGTACGACAAGGTTTAGCTGCTCCTCAAGGGCAGGAGCACGGACCTGGGGGCTGGAACATCATGCTCTGCAGGGTGTTGTTGCCAGCTGACTTCACTTTAATGCACAGCATCTGCTAGAGAGGGTTCACCTGAGCCAGGCACGAATCCCAAGTCCCCGGTGGACCACCCCTGAACCAGTCAGACACAACCAGGTTGCAGGCTTTCCTGGAGATCCCTTCAGTCACAGCCCCTGACTTAATTTAACCTGGTTATTTATACCTTTTCCCGTGTGTATTTAATTATAGCAAAACCTGGCAATACTGCTGTGCTTAACGGTCTGTTGGCATTTCCATTATGAGCCCAGACTGGAAGGGATTATATAGCCTGAGTGTTTGAACTGAGCCTCAGACAGAGACTTGGCATAGACTTGCAACCCAAATACAGAGATTTTCAATTGGCTAATGGCAGTTTTGAAAAGGGAACATTTTTCACATGCTTAGGCCCTTCCATTTGCTTAAGCTGCCTTCCTCTGTTTTGAACTCAGCAAGCAAGGAGTCGTAATTCAGCCTGTTACAGCAGTGACTCATGTTCATTGCACAGTGATGCCATAACCAGCCAAGGCAAGGCCTTCTGCCTTAAGAGGAATTACACACAGAGAGATGACTGGGGAAAGTCAGCTCCTTCACTCACTGGAGTCACACCATCTGTGCACCCTAAATGCAGCTGCCATGGACAGCATGAGTTGTCTGACCACATCTCAGGCTCTGCAGTGGAGACACCTAATGTCACCAGGATGTCCTGGACTTCATGAGTAGCCAGTAGCACTTATAGGGCATCAGTTGTTTCATCCTCAAATAGATGAATGTACTGGTTTTGCATTAATTGGCACTTAGAAGAGGGGATATTTTCTAATATTTTCTAATATTACAGCAGAAAATAAGAATATTAAAATTAGCAATTCTAAACCACTACAACAAATCACACAGGATACCTTGATCAAGGACTAAAAATGCTTTTTCTTCCCATCAGCTCTATGAGGAGTCAAAAGGGTAATAGGTTCGGGCAGCAGTGTCCACAGCGGGGATAGTCTGGTGAGATCAGTTACACGTGCTGGGAATCTGGAGAAGCTCCCATGGTGGAATGTGGTCCATCCATCTATCTCCATGGAAGGCAGAGCAAAAGCAGGCAAAAAACTATGTCTTCTTTTAATGCACAGGAGTCTTTGACACAAAAGAACCAAGTGATTTACCCATGGTAAATCCCAGTATGTCAAAGAGAGCCTTCCATGGGAGCAAACCTAGATCTGCACTGCACACTGATGCCTCTGCAGGGCCTCTCCATCTTCTGAATGCATTAAGTAAGCGAGTTGATATAACAAGCAAGAGAATATAATGTTTTGGGAAGAGTTATAGGTCAAGTTGGCTAGACATCAACAAAGAAAACTAGCTAGTGCATGAAGAGAAGCTTATAGCAAAGACCATGTGTTGAAAACAGCTTTTCTCTCCAGAAAACTTGCTTTTGACCTTGGTGGAAGGTGTTCTATGCCTGTGTCCAGTGGAGAGATGGTCCATCCATTGCTGACTCCAATCTCTTGCCTGTTGGAGCCTGAGTGGAAGGAGGTGAATATCAAACCCTGTACTCAGCTGGAGGAGAAGCAACAAGACCCAAAGCTGCTGCATTTGCAGCTCATATCTAGAGGGATGCTATGCAAGGTGCCTTGGCTGCTGCTCCCCTGGAGCTAGGGCTGCACTTTGTTCCCCGTCTCAGGGGTACCACAGTTGGGTGAGCTCACCCAGGCTGTGCTAGGCAGCTGCACCTCCTGACCTGGGAAGGGCTGGACAGAGGAGACAGCTCTGTTCCCACCAGGGCTGTCACCATGGGAACTTTAGGGACCGAGGCCATTTACGGCTGGTTGTAAACCCTGACTCTGACAGCAAAGCCTTTCTTCGCCTTTTCCTCTGGACTTGGCCCTGACTGTCTCCGAGAAAGCAGGCTCGAATTTTACCTCCGGCTGGCTCTGCACACACATCCCCTGGCACTGAGCGCTGGCCCGCTGCGTGGGAGCTGCTCGAGCTCAGAGAAGTGTCCTGGCTGTCTCTCCCAGAGAAAGTGGAGCAGACGCCTGAGGTTGCTGAGCATCACTGGTCTGAGAGCTCTGCAGACACCTGCTGATATGCAGGGGGAGAGAAATGGTGGGTTAGCCGTGCCACTGCCCCTTGGAGGAGCTCTCAGATCAATTTGTGAGGCAAAAGATCTCTGTGAAAGTCTAGCTCGCCTCGGCAGATTCCCAGCTTTGAGGCTGGAAAGGTTCATCTTTCTTCTTGGCCCAAACTGAAAGAGCTGTGGTGAAAAGATGGAGAAACAGCTGGCAGGAGCCACCATGTGGAAGAGAAGTTGAGGGCAGAAGGACTTCAGCAGCCAGATCTCATCTGGTCCTTCTGGTGCCAAATGCTCCTGTGAAAGCCACTTGGGTTGTGCAGTTCCTGAGGACTACCCCAGTTTGGATGCCTGCCCAGTTTTCCTCTAGAGAGAGAGAAGTTAAAGCACAGACCTGGTAGCGGTGCTGCTCTGTCTCCTGGGAGCTACAGTCCAGGTAGCTCATGACCATCTTGTCCTTTTGCAGGCTCAGCATCCTAGCTGGACCACTGATTCCACTGTGTGCCACAATGCCCTTCTAACAAAATGTGGTGGCATGACCATGGCATGGTTCCTATGAATGGGAGTCTCCATGGCAGGGGAGTGTCTGCCAGGGCAGGACTTGGGGACCAGGAGGCAGCCCTTGTTCTTCACGGTGAGGGCCTGGGGGAGGGAGGGGATTTTGCCAGACTCCATGGCTTTCAGGAGTTCAGGTTTGTGTTAAAAAGTAAAAGCTCCCTGCAGAATACAGAACCTGCTGTTACAGCAGAATAAAAAACTCAATACTCAATACTTAGTTATAATTTGGACTCGATGATCCTTGTGGGTTCCTTCTGACTCAGGACATTCTAATACAAAGAGAAAGCTCCAAGAGATACTCTCCAGCCACTCCATACAGAAAGCCTTTCAGGGGAGAGCTGCCCATAGATGCTCCCTTTCCCAATAGCCCTTGCATGCACAAATACTCTCCACCTCAGTTTTCCCCACAGCTTGAGGTCCAGCTCTGCCCATCAGGCCTGCCAGGACCTGTGACCTCATCTGCATAGGAAGACACCTCCTGGCAAAGTGACACTTGGAATAACATGGACCACTGCTTTCTCCATTCTTCTGCTTCATGTGCCCTGATTTCCATGGCAGATGAGTCACTGGCTGGCACCTTGGCTGGAAGATGGACGAGCCACCCCGATGCTGCTGACACAGCCTGAATACAGACTTTCTGCTCTTACCTAGGTATGAAACCAGGAAAAGGAGATGTGCTCCCTAAGAAAAAGTGACTGGATTTGTTCTGAGCTTCCGTGGGATTCTGGGGGAAAATGAAAAGGCTTTGCTGCTTTATGAGGGTAAGCGCTGTTTTTTTTTTTTTTTACTAAGTGTTGCTTTTGCATTTTTTTATTTTTAAGAAAGTGGTAGGAAAATTTTCCTCCTTAAGGGAAAACAAAGCAAAAGCAGAGACTAGTAGTGTTGACTGTTTATCCATGGAGAACAGTGGTTCCATGAAAGGCTAAAATCTGTTTGCACTGGTTCCTAGAGCTAATGAAGTATGACTGTGAAGGGGGCTCCTAATGCTAGTGCAAAGCAAGTCTCACAAGCTTCAAATGTTTTCTTGGATGGTCTCCAAACCTTTTGCCCTCCTTTGGGCTACAGCTGAGGTTGTAGACCTCAGAGCTGCAAAGACTTCAGTGCAGCTGCTTCCAAGCAAAACCAGAGCCATCACAATGAAAATAAATAAACAAATAGTGCTATTCTGAACCTCAGACACATTGGAGTGTTTCATTTGCACCACAGCATGCAGGATGTGTCCCTCCCTGTTTGGGAGCAGTGTCCTGATTTACAGTCTATTACTTTCTGGTGAATTACCTCCTCTGTCTTCCAAGATGGGAGCCTGCACACCTCTCAGCTCACGTTTAGAGGGTTGGTTTCCACTAGCAGGGCATCATGGTGCAGGACTGATTCACCCCCTACCAGCATAAGCACTCAATGTATTTCCACGACATGCAGCTACACCTCCATACCTCGTGCTAAAGAAACCTTTTTGCAGATGCAGTCTTTGTCCTGACATACCTAAAGTCAGCTTTTATGCTCCCTGCTCACCTCTTGGCTGTCACCTCTGCCTGCAATGCTGTCCAAGACCTCTTGGTATAACTGAGTGCTTGCCTCATTTATTGCTGGTAATACTCAGCAGCTGGCTGTCCCCTCCTCCTGCCCTTCTCCTTGTTTCTTCTGGTTCTTGGGATACCACAGCTTTCTCTAGGGCTGCAGCCTTGCAGGATCCTACGCATCATTGTGCTGTGCTCTCAGTGGGTTGCATTTCTTCATGCTGAGTCCTCATGGAGGTTTACCTTCCTTTCCCCTCCTAGATTCAGTCCAGTTTCCCTTCAGTCAAATTCCCATCCCAAATCCTCCCTCCTCCCAGAAGTTCCTGGGTTTGTCCCTTGGTCCAGTCAACCCCTTTCCCCACCTGCCTGTGCATTGCTCATTCTTCCTGAGCCAGGATGGGGCCTGTGAGGTGGCAGGAGCTGCCTAGTCTCAGGGATGGACCAGACTTGTGATTTGGATTGCAGCGATCCACAGCTTTGCTTATCTCGGAATCCTGCTCAGCCCCTGGCTGGAGCGCATCCTGAAAGGGGAAAAGTTTCAGGGAATTCAGCCGGTAAGCTCTTTAAGACTGCCTTAAGGGAGCACATGTGAAATGGAATATTTCAAAGACTTGGCTAAGTTTGGCAGCAGCAAAGAGTGCATCTGGACTAAACCAAAGGCCTTCCCTGCTTCTCCTTTTGCCAAACTTCAAGTCTGCATGCCAAAAACATGCAGCTTGAAGAGCTCTTCAAAGAAGAGGTCATCAGATTTCTCTGTAACAAAAGCAAGAGAAACCAAAGCATTTCCCCTTACAACGTTCTTGGAAGTAGATGAATCATTTTGGCTGAAATTATATATTTTATAACTATATTTGCTTCGATAGTTCAGCATTAGGCAGCTAACCAGCAAGATGAAATTCAACCCAAACATTTTATCATGGCCTAGTTAAAACCAGCTGAATAACAGCACTTGGCATGGGAAGAGTGACTGCAGGTCCACAGTGCTAGGAAGGAGCAGGCTTACCAACAATGCCTGTCCCTTGTGTTATTGCTTTCATAGATCTGCTGGGATGGTGATGTTTGGTTGGGGTGAAGGAAACTAGAATTTTCATCCTTTTTTACCTTCACTTTCTTTCTCCTCCAAGCCACAATGACAGTGCCCCATCTTCAACCAGGGAGTGGTCTGCCCTGGTTTGAAGATGGCACTTGGAGTGGAGATAGTGTGATTTCTTAGGCACAGTAGAGTTGGTCAGCTTATACCGTGCTTTCCAACTACCTCAAACTTACACCTCATGGCAGCTCTGAATGGTAGTGTATCCTGCAACACATCCTGCATCAGCAGGAGGCTTTGTGATCCTTACCCCAGAGGAGGGGAGGAAAGAGCAGAGCCACGCATCACAAACCAATGTGTGCTGGGAAATGCAGATGTGCAAGAGGAAATGGCTGAAGATGGGGGCTCTGGGGGCAGGCAGGGCTGGACGAGGCTGCACCACCACTTGGGCTGTACAGTTTCCTCTCCCATTTTTCTGCAGCATGATGAAATGGTGCTTTACCAGCTTCTCTTCTGGTGGTCTGTGTTGTGTCTGTGTTCTGTCAAGCCAGGGAGTCAGCATCCCAAACGGAAGTGATGCTGCCAAGGACTGGGAGGAACTTGTAATGCAAGGAGACGGGCACTGGGATGTACAGCTGGGCCGTAGCAAATAGCAGAGGGCTGCATTGCAGCAGTGGAAGTGTTGCAGAGGATAGTAGAAGCCTTAAGTCCTTGTTTAGCTGCTGAAACACTGTGCACTGAGAGGTGGGTGCAAATGCTGCATCAGCTCAGGGCCCTTTTCCCTGCTCTCTCTTCTGCACCACTGCTGTGCCCTGGCACAGGCCACTGCTGTCACAGTGGACAAGGAAGGCAAGAAGCTGACCCTGCTGTGGTAGAGCTGCAGTGGGTGCAGGCAGGGCTGAGAAGCCTTTTGCAAAGGTGCTGTGTGTCCTCAGAGGTGCTGGTTTTGCTCTGCTGACAGTTTCCCATGAGCATTCTTTTTCCTCTCTGGGAGACTAAATAGCCTCTGAGCAAGGAGAATCTGGCAGTCATCCCAGGCCCTGCTGTGTCACTGGGGTGTTTGGGGAGGGGAGAGAATAACCCAAGATGTGGAGAGCAGGAACTCATGGTGCAGCTGCAACTTTCACAACAGCCTCCTTACTCTCCACCTCTGCCATGGGGAGGGGTCTCCACGAATCCTGGGTGCTCAACGAGGAGCAAACCACACTTTCCTTTCTGCCCATCTGCTGAGTCTATGGCATGTCTCTCCCAGTTTTCTTGCCATTGGTGATATAGATGCTTTTGACAAAGAAGAAAGGAGGGACATGTCAGGGCCTGGACAAGGAAATAAATATTTAGACTTAGATCCACAGAAGATAATGGGGTGCTTTGCATCTGGCTGCCACCAAGATGTGATGAGCAGCCTCCGAGTCAGGAAAGTTTGCCCATCCTTTGCTTGGGTGGCTTGTGGGTGCTCAGTACGGCTCCAGCACTGTGGCATCTTCTGCCAGCCTTGGTCATCTACTGGTATTCCTCAGCTGGAAGCTGATGGAGGACAGGGATGTGAGTCACCGGCCTCTGCTGGCCTTCTTCCACGCACTCCATTTGATGCTGCTTTGTGTGTGTGAGAGCGTGCTCCCCTCTCCCAGCTGTGCGTGCCTGCCTGCCAGCACGCCCCTGATCCAATCTGCAGCTGTGCTGGTTTTCTCCTTTCTTCTAGCTCTGAGAGTCTTGTTCATGGATTAGGGGGGAAGAAGGAGGAGGAAGAAGGGGAGGGAGAGAGAATGAAAAATAAATTAATAAACCAACACAGGGTTGGTTTACACATGCCTAGTAGAAGTGGGTGTTCTGCCCATGGGCAGCATGGTGTGCCATCATCCCCACTGTGCCTTCACCACCAGCAAGCAGAAGATCTTGCCTCCCTACACCTTCTTGGAATATGAACTGGGGTCCCTGTTGGAAGTCCCTGTGCTTTGCTGGGGGGCTGCTAGCTCCTATGGGCACCATGTTGGTTCCCAAGAAAAACCAAGCAACTGTCTCATGGCTTTGAGCCCAGTTATGCTGGGGCTGCTTCCAAGCTCTGCATGTGGTGAGGGGGTCACCCATCCTGCAGGCAGATGGACTGGACCTTCCTCAGTAAGGCACCTTGGCCATGGTGTACATTTGATAAATCACAGTGGTGAGTACAGAGCTGGACAGCCCCTCCAGCAGGAGCTGTCTGGCAGCTGCAGAGCTAGGACACACTGCCTCACGACCTGACAGCTTTCTACATTGCAGAAGGTGCCCAAGAAGTCTCCAGCTTTGACACATTGCAGGGGAACCACGAGACATCCCCATGGGGAGAGTCCCACATGTCAGGAGGTGTTTGGAGGTAAGTTCTGCTCTTTGCAGAAGGTTGGGGAGGGCCTTGGGGTGGACTGCCCAGGATCCTGATTCCTGTGGTATCCTGTAGACACTGTAATTGCCAGAAAGTCTTTTGGTCACGAGGGGTGAACTGAGTGACATTTTTGAGAACTGCAGCAGCATCCTCCTCTCTCCAGTGGTGTGCTGGAGATTAGTGTATGTCGGTCTGAACCTTTCCTCTGCAAATCACAGAAGGCTCGAAGGCTTTGCCGAATGATCTGTACCTCAGTGTGCCCCACAAAAGTCTGCAATGGGTCTTGGCACTGATCACATGGGCTCTTCTGAGGATGAGCAGGACTGTGGGAAAAGTGATGGACCAGCCAAAATGGTATGGGTTATACTACACACTGTCTTGCTTCCCTGTGTTTTATGGTTGATGAATTTGCAAAAGACTCCACAGCCATTAAAATATTGTCTTCCCCCTCCAGAACCATTTTTTTGTAGCAGTTTCTAAAATGGGTCATTTGGATGACCCATTACTTGGCCCTGTTAATCCTGTCTTTTCCCAGGAAACAGCAATGGCCTAAAGGTTGATTTGCTTTACCTGGCATGGATGCAGATCTGTGGATTACAAGGGTTCCCCACCTGTGCAAATGAGATTAGGCAAGGCTCCAGTGACATGGGTCAAACTGGGACAGAGTAGTGGCTTCCCAGAGAGGGGATGGGAGAGCTGTAACTTCCTTAGCAGCTGTGATCCTGCAGATATGACAGGGAAGGCACTCAGGGGGTCTGGGCTGGTGTTTAGGCAGCCTGGAGCAGAACCAGGCTGACTTTACAGTTCACAGCTGAGGTGTTTGCTGCAGGCAGCAGAAGGTATTTTCCCAGCCTTTCTGGCGGTCTCTTTTCGCAGCTGGAGAAAAGCTTTGGACTGAGTCTACCGATGTCAAGCCCATGTGCTCTGTGGGCTGTGGAGGACAGCAGCTTGGACATGAGAGCAGTGAGGCCACAGCAAACACCTCTGCTTTTCACTGAGGGGCAGGGGGGGAAGGGCTTCTTGTGCCCTGGTCCCCAGGCTGAGCCCCTGCCCTCAACCCAACCTTGCTCATCTTGCACACCATGGACTTTCCCTGGCTTGCAAAGCTCAGGTGTGATTGTGGCAGACCTCTGATCAGGGACTTTGCCTCCTGATCCAAGTGCATGAAGTAATGTGGTGCCACCCCTCAGCCCAGGGCTCTCCCTGCTCCAGTGAGGCTGGCACAAGGAGTGTGCCCCACTCTGGTGCTGGGGGCCGGCAAGGAGGGGTGGCTTTTGCAGCATGTCTAATGTGCTGTGGGACAGGTGGAGGAGCATGGACCTTGTGGCACCAGCCCAGAAACAAGTCTGTGGATGAAGAAGGGGTAGCTGCTGTGTTGGTGGTGATGGTGGAAGTGAGGAAGGAGTGGCTGGAAAGAAGGACCCCCCCCCATCCTCCGAGGTGCTCAGCAAAATTCCAGGGTGACTTCAGTTACCCTCAGGTAGTACATCTTCTGCCATCATCCTGCAAGCAGCAAGCTGGGTGTGCCTCAAATGGGGACCTTGGGGAGGAGAATCCTTCCCCCTCTCCTGCCCCAGCAGAAATGGCTGCCAGCTGGGATGAAGGATGGAGGCAGCACCTCCCAGAGGCGCTGGGCTGGGCAGGAGGCCCGGGGAGGGGACAGGGAGCAGGCAGCTGGTAGCACCCTGGTGGGTGCAGAGGCCAGAGAGGCAGTCACATGAAGGGAGCGGGGGGGACATTGCAGCCCTCATCCCACCCACCGCACTGTTCAGCGGGACGTAGCAGGTTTGGGAAATTTGTCCTCACCTCCCGTGGCCCCTGTTTTGAGCGGTGGGAAAATGCACACGGCACCACCCGGGGAGGGGAGAGGGGGTCAGAGCTGCTACCACAGCTCAAGCAGCAAGGCTAGATGCTGGATAAAGAGCCGGTGTCTCGCAGCGCCCGGGACCCGCGGGCGGCATTCCCGAGCGGAACAGCGCTGGAGCGGGGCAGCCGCACCCCGGCTTGGGCAGCGGGGGTCCCCGGGAGCCCCGGCCCGCTGTCCCTGCAGCACCGGCACGGCCCCGCCACCTGCAGCCTGCCCCGGCATCCCCGTCCCGCGTGGGCGTGGGAGGGAGGGAGGCACCTTCCTCCCGCCGTGCTCCTCCGGCAGCCCCTCCTCCCCACCTGGGAAACAGGCTCCCTTCTCTTCCCGGCCGCTGTGCAGACACCCGGCTCTGCACGTAGCAAATGGAGGCGATTTCCTCCTTAGCGGCACCACATGGAAAGTATTGAGCCGTCTGTGGTTTAGGTTTTGTTGCTTTTTTTTTTTTCTCTCCTTTCCTTCTCTCTCTCCTTTTTCTTTTTTTCTTTTTTCCCTCCCTTTTCTCCCCTTGCCTGACATGCTCTCCGTGTGCTGTTGGTTGTGGTATTAGATCTTCCCACTCTCCTCTGATTGCTCATATACATCTGCTCCTGGTCACCCTGCACAGTGCTGAATGTCAGGAAGTGACTGAATCCCGCAGTGAGCACAGCTGTGGGCTGACCTGGCAGGGGGAGCCAGGGTGAAGAAGAAGGTTTTTGGGAGCCATGGCGTAGCTCAGATCTCTTGTGCTGCTTCTCTCCCAGTGGGTAGTGGGGGTCCCCTAGTGTCTTGCATTCTAGTCTGGTTGGGGTTTTTGGGGTTGCTTTGTTCACAGAGGGGACACAGGGGTACTTATTCTTTTGCTTTTCCAATGGGTTATTATTTCCCAGCAGCCAAGGAGGGTGAAACTACCAGAGAGACCCTGGAGAAGAGCCCTTTTCTCATCCTGCTCAGGACTGGGGCTGGCCCTAAATACACTGTGTTTTGATTGTGTAAGGTGCCCATCAGCCAGTGGGACTGGATGTCCAAGGAAACCTTGTACTGACTGGGAGTGAGTCTCTTTAAATAACCAAAGCTTGTCATAGTCTGCCCTGGCAGAGAAAACAAAATGCTGGGGACCTAGAAAGGAGAGGCGTTGTAGGTCTGGAACTGAGGGTAGTAACCAGCATCACTGCTTGTACATACTTCATTCTGAGGATTTCTGCTGTCATTGTTTCCACAGACTGTGATCCTGTGACTGGCTGCAGCACCAGGGAAGGGAGAACTGAGGCAACCACAGCACCAACCATGCTGCCTGCCAGTGAAGGCAGGGGGAGGCAGCACAGGGCAGGAACTGTGCAGGACAGCATTGGTGGCAGAGCCCAAGAAATTTTTTTGTGAGAGGGATGACTTTTCTCTTGGAAAGGACAGCAGTTGGGCAGGTATAGAACATATATAGACACCTCTGAGCTAGCAATGCCAATAGTTAGTCACCACAAGGACATGGTCCAGGCACCATGCTGGGGGTAAATGACTCATATTGAAGTCTGTGGGACCAGAGCTTTGTTGCTCTTGGCACTCAAGCCAGCTGGATTTAATGCTAGATTGGGTTCATCCTTCAGGACTGATAGTCCTTTGCAGCATGCTATGCCATTTGCAAGGACAGCACATGTGCTTTCTGGGACAAACATCCTATGAACCCAAGAGCCATCCTTCCCATCAGTACCCTGCTGTGTGTTTGGGGGAGATGCCAAAGGAGTCAAGAAATTTGCAGTAAATTCTTACAGGGAATTTTTGCACCGAGCAACTCACCAGCTTGCTGCAGTCCCTGTGCTTGTCTCTATGCCTTGTACTGCACACCATCAGGGCTGCCTGCTGTGGCTGTGCTGAGTACACAGACCAATATCGCTGGAGTCCAAGGGATGTGTGGTGGGCAGGGTGCTGTAGAACATGTTCTCCAGTTGAGTACCTGGGCTACTGCTATATTTTATTAGCCAGGATGTCAAGGAGCTCCCCCATTTCTATTCATCTGAGCTGGGCAGTTGGAGCGAATCCCTTCCCCTAGGAGATGCTGCTGGTTCCTCTTGCAGAAGCCACTGGCACGTGAGGGCCAGAGCAGTGTTTCAGGAGAGGAGGTGGTGGCTCTTTTCTCCACTTACCTGGCTGGTGTTTGTCCTCTTCACCATTTCCTTCCTCTAAGTAAGAGGCGACCTGACTCATGTTTGAATCCCTTTCCTGCTGCTGCTCCAAGAGCTCACTGCATACAGGAATTGCTGTGATTGTGCAACCCTTGCACCATGACATCCCTTGGAGCACACTCCCTGTCCTCCCATAAGCTTCTTTCTCTGAGCTGGTCACAAACTTTCTCTCTTCCTTGGATTATTTTACATCCTAACCTGGTCTTTTGTCTCCCCAAATTTTAACACTGCCCAAATTCTCCTTAAGATCTGAGCCCTCTTCTTCTGCAAGCTGCAATCCCAGTGTGGCCAGTGCTTGCAGAAGTTTGTAGGGCATGCAGAGCATGAGGCTTTCAGAAAGCTGTGGGGCTCTTTATACATTGGGGACACACTACATTCTCCTTGTTTTGGTGCTGACCTAGCCCCTTGGTGGGGCGCTAGGAGGGTGAACACAGGGTGCTATCTGCTGAACAAGCTTGTCTGCATCTTCCTTACAATCCAAATGGATTTTGCTCTTGAAGGATATGGGGAACCTTTGGGCAGTGGTACAGAGTTTTCTTTGCTGCCAGCTCCTCAGAAACATCCCTGGCCAGATCAGCCTTAGAGTGGCTGATGCAAACGACACCGATAGACTCAGCTCTTGGTGGCCAATGGTGGAGGAGGAGACTATGGGGTGACAGGAGATGCAGCCCATCAGGAGCCAAGGGAGGGCCCAGGGGATGGGGCTGCCTGGGGGAGGGACACTGCAGTGCGGTAGGACTGAGTTCTCTCACCCCTCAGCATCTCCACTTTTGGAGGAGCATAGTCCTGTTAGTTCAGGCAGCCAGTTCTGCTGTGAGCTCAGGGATGTACTGAAGTGGGACTAAAGGCTTTGGAAGGAGAAACCTTCCCTCAGTGTGGCCCTGGCAGTCAGAGCAGAGCAAACATATCCCTGTTTCCATGCATCCCTGTGCCTTAGGATGCAGCTGCTACCTTTCCCAATGCCTGACCTGCAATGCCACACCTTGGTGTTTGGGATCTCTCCTTGCTTTACTCTTCGTCTGAGAAGGGCTGATCTGGGTCCTCTGTCCCCCACATCAGCTGCCAAGACCCCACCATCGCCCAGCCCTCCACGAATACCATCACTCTTCTGGGAGCTCTGCAGCACTGCCCCAGCACCGCAGCATCCCCCAGTTCTGCTTGGCCCCATCACCAGTGACTTGCATCCCAGATGGTCACCTGCGAGCAGCTGGCACCAGGTGGAAACAAGGCCCATGGGAGCAGCTGAAAGGCACAAGTGGGCTGCTGCCACCCTCCTGCCTGGCTTGCCCCACAACTCTGCCCTGCCTTCCAGGCTTAGGAGGGAGCAGCCAGGGTGTGGAGATGGGAGCTTGCTGCCTGAGATTCCTTAGGCAAGCCTTAGCCAGAGGTCTGCTCCTGTACGTGCAGGCTGGCACTGAGACGGGAAGTGAGCCTCGCTGAGAGGCAGGGATTAGTGAGAGGTGGTGATAAATGAGCCTGGGTAATTAATTCACACTCCTGATACATGTTTGCTCTCCCAAATGTGTGTGTTGGCATGATCCCGGGCAGGGCTTGGCCTGGCATCCAGCAGACATCCCCCTTTATCACGGTTACTACATGAAATCTGTTAATTGTATCTGTCTCAAGCCCTAAACTCGAGATGGAGAGTTCATGTCAAACAGCAGCACTCATAAAGTGGATCTGAGCAGGGCACTGAGCTCGACTCTGAGGCTGTGAGGAGGAATAAGAGATCTTCCAGACTGTGATTTCATCCCAGGCTCTTTGCAAATATCCTCTTTGCCCAGCTGGGGCAGGCAGGGTCTGCAGAAAGTTGTCAAACTGAGCATTTAGATATCATCCCTGCTCCGATGATCTCTGCTAAAGGATGTCCCAGCCCTGCCTGCAGCAGTTGGGAAAAAGTGGCCACCTGAAGCTTGGAAACATATTACATCTGCAGTGGTTTGAAATTGGGAACAAATAATCTCTGTAAAATCCTTATCTGGAAATCAGGCAGTAAGGCTCATCCTAAAATACATATGCTGCCAAAGCTCTGTGTATAGCATGGACACTACGTAGTATTACATGGATATTGCTCTTGTGGGAGCTGGCTGCCCTGCTCCAGGAGTGTCCAAAGGCTTCCTGCCTGTCCTGCACATGCACTGCAGACAGCCAAATAATTTCCATTCCGCAGCCCAATCTCTTCTTCCTCTGAAACAATTACTTAAAAGTTTCTTTTCAGTCATCCAGGCGTCCCACCCTCTTGCTGGCTTCCATTTCCATAGCTCTCTCCAGCTTGTCTCCACAGGACTTTGCCACTAGCCTCCCTTCAGAGTAGCTTCATAGCTGGGGCCCAGAGTGGGGATATATGGAGAGACCAGGGCAGTTTGTTCTTACCTTATAGACCAGACTTATACCTTCAGACAAAAATGAAAGAAGCCCCTAAAAGGAGGATGGGAGAAAATTTGGGCAGTGCCTTGTTCCCAGGGAAAAACAGGTCTGTTCTTAGAAAGGACAATATCCTAGAGACTGTCTTGGGGCTGCTTTTGGATGAAGGTCTTCAAAGCAACAAGTCAGGTCAGCAAGCACATCTTTGCTTCTCTTCTGGAGTGATCATCTCATGGCGTCATAGGTAATCATAAAAGGCTTTTTTTTTTTTTTTTCCTTTGGTATCCTGGGGGCCATACCTTGTGTCTGGAGTGCAGGAGCTGATTTTTGATCAAATACTCCTTGTGCAAGCAGAGCCCCTGGGGTGCGGCTGGGTCCTGCTGAGACACAAAACTATAAAAGATGGCTCCTTCCAAGGACATCCTTCTCCCAGAGCAGGCAGCCAAGCAACAATCCTAGCACCAGCCAGCAGGGATATGGGGAAGACCAGGAAATTCAGTGAGGCAGGTTCACAGCTGGGATAAAGCAAGTGGCTGGTCTCTGTCTATGCTCCCCAGCACCACAGTGGAAAAAGAGATCTGGAGAAGATGTGTGGGAAGCTTCTCCCAGACACAAGCAGGTGAGAAGTGAAGGAGCATGCAGGTGCTTGTTGGGAAAGCAGGCCAGCAGGCAGAATTGATCCCTGGTAGGGCTGGCAGAGTGGAGGCAGGACCTACTCCCTTCCAAGACCTTAAGAAACTGGGGAGGGACCATGCAGTTGTTGGAAGTGGAGGTGCTATGTGTGATGAGTGGGAAGGGAGACTAGTGTCCAGCAAAGCTATAACCACTCACTATCATGAGATGTCCCACAGGACATCTATCTCTGTCCTACAAACTCATAAATCACCTCTCACCTTGAATCACTGCGGCAGCACAGCAATATTCTGCACAGCTTTGTCTCTTCCCTACCTAACTGTGGGCCGCTCCCTTCCCCCAGCTGCCCTTCCCACACTCACCGAAGGGAAACCCAGCCCTTTAATTCCAATCACAAATTCTGGAAATTATTAGTGGGCTGTCATCACTCAGCCCCACTGGATATTGGGCACGGGGCATTTCCGTGCCCTGTAACTGATGGTGTGCAGGGCTGCCTGGCTCTGTGGGCCGGGGAGAAGTGAGTGAGAGCTGGGTGTAGTGTTTCCCTCCACTTACCTCGCTCACGGCTCGGCTGGGAAAACTGCTGGACCAAGAACAGGGCAAAGAATAAATTCATTCATGGCTAAAGGTAAGGGGACAAGGCAGAAAGGTTCCCCAAAGACTTGGGCCTCTCCTGTCTAGGAAAAGAAATGAAAAACAGCGTGGCTGGGACAGGGGGGGCAACGCTGGGGCAGCCCCTTCACTGATGCGCAGAACTGCACTTTGTGAAACTGCTGTTGCATCCCTCAAGGGGCCTGGGAACTTAGTGGCCCACTCATCCAGGGTGCCCAGAGGCAGCTGCCAGCTCCAGCCTGATGGAGAGGATGCTGATCAGCATCGCACCCGCAGCCCCTCAGCAGCCTTTGTTCCCTGCTCTGCCTGCCCCTTTCCCAGGGCGCTCTCTGGCTCCTGGGAGCTGCCCGTTTGCCAGCTGCCTAGCGAGAGCTGCTATCTGCCCCGTGTGAATGTCTTGCATCCATCCAGCAGGCTCCCAGCCTCGTGCTGAAATGTCTCATTGTGCAGCTGGCTGGACTACGTGAGCCTGGCTACGTGGAGCTTTGAAGTTAACTCTTCCTTTTGAGTCAACAGAGCTGTGTGGTGTAATTGTAAAATTTCCCTTCATTGGCTAACCTCCTGATGTTAACAAAAGCTCCCTGCTATGTAAACAGGCCAGATGCTGCAGGATGCTCTCTGCAGGCTCACGTACACTCCTTGTGCCACAGGAGGTGCTGGACTTGCACCTGCAGGCTCCCTTAGCCAGGCAGAGAGGTTGGAGCCACGTGCCCCACAGATGGGGCAGAGTCACTGCTTCCCTCATCCTCTTGTCTGTGACCTCAGACATGTCTCCCTTCCTTTCAGATTACTTGGCCCTGCAGAAATCCTGGCTGAAATGGTTTAAATGTGGTAGTAATTGTCTTAAGAAGAAGGGGTGAGGTTCCAGATGACTTGGGAATAAAGGCAGAAGGATAGTACCTGTTTTTAAAGGAGTAAAGGAGATGGAGTTACAGGACTTCAGAACTTTTAGGCTGCCTTCAGCAACAACAAGGGCCCTGGAACAGATGCTCTACTTGTAAGGCTGACCAAGAGAGCAAGATGACAAGTGAGAGCCTAATTTCCTTCTACAACAGGGTTGGAGGAGATGAGCAAGATGTGTCCTGGCTCTAATGCAGAGAGCTATTTGCATGATCAACCTGGTTGTTGGTTTCAGAGATGTGTATTGCATTCCACAGAATCATAGATTCTTAAGGGGTTCAAATGGCTTAAAGATCATCTAGTTCCAACACCTCCTGCCATGGGCAGGGCCACCTCCCACTAGACCACATTGCTCAAGGCCTTACCCAACATGGCTTTGAACGCTGCCAGGGCTGGGGCATCTACAGCCTCCCTGGGCAACCTGTTCCAGTGTCTCACCACCCTCACAGTAAAGAATTTCTTCCTAATATCTGACCTAAATTCCCTCTCTTTTAGTTTGTAGCTGTTGCTTATTGTCCTATCATGACAGTTCCTGATGAAGAGTCCCTGTTCAGCTTTCCTGTAAGCCCCCTTCAGATATTGGAAGGCTCTTCCTATAAGGTCTCCATGCAGCCTTCTCTTCACCAAGCTGAACAGCCCCAAGTTCTCTGCCTGTCTTTGTTGGGAAGGTGTTCTGGTCCTGTTACCAACTTTATGGCCTGCATCTGGACTATCTCCAACAGGTCCATGTCCTGCCTTGTGTTGGGAACCCTAGAGCTGGATGCAGCACTGCAGGTGGGGTCCCACCAAAGCAGAGCAGTGGGGCAGAATCCTCTCCCTTGCCCTACTGACCACTCTGCTTTTGATGCAGCCCAGGATTCCATTGGCCTTCTTGGCTGTGAGCACACAATGCTGGCTCATGTTGAGTTTTTTGCTGATGTTGATTTGCCATGTGGTGGTTGCAGGCACTTTGGAGCTCAAGATGGGAGTTTGGGCAGGGTGTGACACTGGTGAAATGGATATAAACAGGATGCAATTCATAAGGGCAAATGCAAGCCACACATAGCAGGATAATTTGCTGTATGCATATACAATGGGGCAAGAAGGCCTTCAGAAAAGGACATGGATATCATTGAGGTGATGGGTGTCATTACTGAGTGACTTGATGACACACAGATATAAAGAAAAACAAAGATTGCTGCTCAGCTATATAAACATAAGCGCCACAAGCATCAGGCATGCTGCAATCATTCCACTTTGTGAAGTGTTAGGAAAGCCTCATACTTTCTGGATATATTCAGTTTAGGCAATATAGTTCAAGAAAAGCTTATGGCTATCAGAGTCTATGAAAGATGGTCAGCAGCCTAGTAACCATGACCTATGAATGAAGTTTCAAAGAACTTAATTTGTTTAGTCTGCTTATGAGAGGAGGAAGGGGGAAACGTGACAACATTCAGGTTCATAAGAAATATCTAAAGAAGAAACCAAACAAGTTGTTCTCCATCTTCAGGAGGTTAGACAGGGTTAGACATCCAGAAAAACTTTTCAGCTCCTTTAGGGCTCTTGTTTTCTTAAGACAGAGTGCTTTGCAGAGACCGCACAATCACAGAATCACAGCATGGGTCAGGTTGGAGGTGACCACAGTGCTTATGAGAGGAGGAAAGAGGAAACATGACAACCTTCAGGTTCTTAAAAAATGTCTAAAGAAGAAACAACCTCTCTGTTGTGGCAATCTGTTTCAGTGCTGGGTCATCCACATGGTAAAGACACTCTTCTTCATATTCAGTTGGAATTTCCTGTGCATCAGTTTCTGTCCATTGCTTCTTGTCCTATTGCATGGCAGTACCAAGCAGAGCCTGGTCCATCCTCTTGGCACCCTTCCTTCAGATACTCACAGATGAGGTCCCCTCTCAGTTGTCTTTTCTTGAGACTGAGCAAGCCCAGCTCCCACAGCCTTTCCTTGTAAGAAAGATGTTCCAGTCCCTTGAAACATTTTTTACCCTTCAATGAATCCACTCTAGAAGCTCCATGTCTCTCTTGTCCTGAGGAGCCCAGAACTTGACACAGCACTCCAAGTGCACCTCACCAGGGCTGGGCAGAGGGTCAGGATCACCTCCCTTGACCTCCTGGCAGTGCTGTTCCTAATGCACCCCAGGATTCCATTGGCTTTTGTGGCCACAAGGACACACTGCTGGCTCATGGATAGCTGGTTGTCCACCAGGACCCCCAGCTCCTCCAAAGAGCTGCTCCTCAGCAGGGGGGCCCCCAGCCTGTTCTGGTGCCTGGGGTTGTTTCTCCCCAGCTGCAGGACTCTGCATTTGCCCTTGTTGAATTTCAGACATCTCCCCCCGCCCATCTCTCCAGCCTGTCCAGGACGTTCTGCAGGGCTGCACAGCCCTCTGGGCAATCGACCACTCCTCCCAGCTTTGTCTCACCAGTGAACTTGCTGGGGAGTCATCTGCCCCTTCATGCAAGGATAAGTTAAACAATACAGGGCCCAACATTGAACTTTGGGGGACACCACTGGTCATAGGCCTCCAACTAGATGCTCCAGCTCCAAAATCTCCTTCTTGAGAAATTTTTAAAACCAAGATGCTACAAACACTCGTCAGGGCTGCTTGGATAGTGGTATCTGTCCTTGGCAGAGATACTGCTAGATGATATCTCAGGTGCCTTGTTTTAGATCATGCACCATTACATGGTAAGGCACACCTAGTCTTTGCAGGGTGACAAGGGCACAGCAGTGATTCTCCCCACATTGCCATGTTTTCTAGACACCACACTATATTCCTTGTTTCAAAAAGTGAATAGCCTTGCAGGATACCTGGCACAACACCAGGAAGCCTAAATGAAGCTTAACCTGCTGTTCAGACAGACCTGCCCTTGAGCTGATGGAGGATGGCAGGCTGCTATCACTTCTTCATGGGAAATGCAGTGGTTTAGTTGCATTCTGGAGGTTCCTAAATTTGCGATTGACCAGAAAGGCTTATTATACCATTCCTGTGTAGAAGAATCAGATGGGAAGTCTTCTTGAATGGATCCCTCATTCTATGCTGGGTAGATAACCCATGAAGATCTAGAGAGGAGGTGGACAAAGCCTACCCTTTGTGGGGACTGAAGTTAAATCACTAATGGAAAGTAAGCTGTAAATGTGGAGCAAACAACAGTCTTTGAATGAGGTTTCATGACAACAGGAGAAGGGGGGCTCAGTCTCCACTAAACCTCAGAACAGCCCTTTGGGAGGAGAGCACAATGAAGCTTCTGAGTCCTCCTGGGATTCAGTGTGAACCTGAACCCACAGGAGTCCTTCAGAGCCATGCCAGACTCCTGCAAAAGGCTGTCCAGAGCAGACCTGAGTTACCTTCCTTTTCTCACAGACTTGTTGCCATTGTCTGCATGGGGAATCCTCTTCTGTCTATGCTGGTTCAGCCTGGTGCTGAAGTGGGCAAACTGCTCCTTCAAACTCAAATGCTCTGTAAAAGCTGGCTCAAGCAGTGGGTGCCTCTGCTAGAGAGTGAGCATGTTCACAGAGTCTGGTGGAGTCTGCATGGAAAAACTAGACCCTAAAACTCGCTGACACAGAAAAGATAATCCACCACACATTAGTGTAGTGGAAGCACATTTGCAATGATTGAGCAGAGCGTTGTCTGGATTACAGCTCTGAGATGAGAGAGGCCACTGTGGTATAAACATCTGTCAAGAGCAGATGAGGTCTGCAGCAGACACATTCCCCACAGGTTTATATGATTTCAAGGACCTGAGGCAAATGATCTGTTTTCTGCTTCTCAGTGATTTCACAGAAAAGCGACGTCAGTGATCTCATGACCCATTAATAAATAATTCCTCCAAACTCCTTGGCTGAATTGCTCTTGTGTAATGTGCAGGACAAAATCAAGGAGAATAGCTTCCTCCAAAATGTTATATTGCAACTCGAGAGTATTTGATAAGGCCATCCTGCAGAGATTACAAAATTCCCTGTTCTTGGAAGGGAGGAAAAGGGAGGTCATAGTCGATAGTACAAATTAGATCTCGGAAAGTACCTTCTCTGGATGTCCTGCTTAGCCAAGATGAAACTTCCCCAGCAGTTGGTTCAATTCTTCTGGATGAGGAGATACACATCCATTGAACCCTCAGAAGCTACGACTGGCCTTCCAGACATTCCTGGCTTTCATTGGAAACCAAGTAGATTTTGTCTACACTGTTGATTTCTACCAGCTAGCACAGCTTTGCTGCTTGAGGGCATGAAGCAGGGAAACAGCCACACTAGCCAAATATCTCATAACATCTTATTTTTGTATCTGGCAGATTTGTTCCAGGGGCTGAGCTTGGAGGAGGACCACAACTTCTTCCCCTCCCTATCTGACTGTGGTGCTCAGGGGTCATCCATTTTTCATGTGGAGCTCCCTGTCATTCCAAGGAAAAGGCCGTGCTTCCGGCATCCCTTGGCCTGTGGGTTTCCATTCATCTGTGGATGTCCAGGCAACATGCCATCCCCACGACAAAATGGCTGCTGCTTAGTTCCTTTGCTATTAGTTCATCCCTTAGGATTTTGCTAAATTTCTCCAAGTCTTTTGGACAGTCTGAATAGAGAGCACTCAGCATCTGGAGGTTTTGCATTGTGTTCAAGTCAGAAAGGTTGACTGTCCTTTTCCCTTGGTTCCTGCAAGTCCTGCACAGGGCAGGACAGACTCAGATGTTTTGCTGCTCCATATTTTCAGGCAGCAGAGGTATATCTGTTCCCATCACTTGTCAGTGGGCTCTGTTAGCAGGAGTAAAAGGTTAGGGAACACAATATCCCCTCTTTCCTCCTGGTCAGGAGAATGTCAGATGAATAAATATCCCAAGGCAGGCCAGCCAAATCAGGGCCTTCTGATTTGGAGAAGTCAACCAAAGCAGACTGAGCGGTCATCAAGTGGTCCCCTTGCTTGGGGGAGCATATAACACATCACTTCATGGTGTGATCTGCTGATGTTGTCCTTGGTGTGGACAAAACTCCCCTGTTTCACAGAAGGTGGTAAACAAGCCCTGGACCTCATCCCTTAGCTCCAGGGCATACAGTTGCAAAGCTCCTCTGATCAGTGTGGGAGGAAGGTCTCCACCCTCCTTATGGCTGCCCAGTAATGATCCCCAGCTGTAAGCCTCTCCCTTCCATGCCTGGAAACCCAGGCTGGCCTCAAGGGTGGGGCACAGGCTGTTTAACCCATTCCATGGATGGATGGATGGATGCTCCCCAGCTGCTGCTGATGCACTGGGAACCACTCTCTGCTGGACTGGATGGCTGGGTTGCCAGGAAGATGCTGGAAGGCTGGGGTGCAGAGGTGTATAGGTTCATGTGCCAGAGTGAATAAAGATGGTTTTGCTCGCTCCCTGCTCGAATATGCCCCAGGGAGCAACATCTTCCCTGGACTGATTGTTCTGGAGGCACAGGAGCGTGACTGGGAGATGTGCTGCTTGGCAGGAGGATGGGTTCTCCCCAGCACCTTCTTCACAGGGCTGTTCCCAGTGGCTCCTGCAAGCACCATGGGGCTAGGGGTGTCCATCCAGATGTGCAGGTCTGTGGGTTACTGCAGGGTGCTCTCTTCTTCCACAGCTTGGCATCCCAGCAGCACCTGGGACTTTGGCTCCATTTCCTAAGCGGCTTTTGTCCCTTGGAGAAGGTCAGCAGCAAGGAGCCATCTCTGTCTGGCTCTTCTGTGCAGACATGGGCAAGTGGCCAGCTGCTGGTGTGATGCCTACGTAGCACCGGACCACGGAGATGGGGCACGGGATTCCGGAGGTGACAGGGCTGAAGCGCCAGAGTGGAGCGGCGCTGGATGAGGAAAGGCTTTCTCTGCTCATACAGCTAATAGACTAATTAGCAAGAAGCTTGAAACTTGGCTGTGTTTGTTGTCAAATGCAGGCCCCTTTCCAAGTGGTGTTAACAGCCTTCCCTTTTCACTCTGCGCACATTGTACAGCCAGGGCTTTTCTGCTGCTTTACAGAGGATTCTTCTTTTAGTAATGGATATAGGCTGAATAGCTGTTGCAGCTACAGGTGACACTGGGGTCAGGAGCGAGGGGTTGCAGGGAGGGGGCAGGAAGGATGCAGGGGCCTGGGGCTGGGAGAGCAGTGGGAGGCTGGGAGAGGGGACGGAGGGGGCACTGACCCAGCCGTGCATATGGTGACATGCAGCTGGGCTGGGGGCAGTGTGGAGCTGTGGGGACGCTGCAGGCTGCCAGGATGGATCGAGGTACTAGCTGAGCTTCCCAGGGACCTGTGATGGCAGGGAGGGATGTCTATAGGTGAGAGAGGAGCGCATGGGCAAAGGTGTGCTTCCAAGCTAGAGGTATTGTTCCTTGTATGGTTCCTTATGCCATTTGTCTACTTCTAATTAAGATGCATTTAAATTGTTTAAACGATTCCTTTGATAAGCACTCCCCTTTCACGCAAGAGACAAAAAGTTCACAGAGGCGAAAGGCTGCAGGCACTGGCAGGACGCTGGCAGCATGCGGGCGAGGGGCGGGCGAGCTTCCCCGCCACCCTGCTGCCAATGCAAATCTCCCAGCGCAGCTGAGCCGGGACCAGGGGAAACCGGGAGGGTTTCCGCCAGGTTCCCACAAGCACGGGAGCCGAGGCTGTGCCTGCAATCACGTCTGCCCGCAGGCAGAGGCCTTTGTGGGCTCCCTGGCTAATGGTTATTCACTGCCGGCTGGAGCAGGGATGCCGCCTCTCTTCCATCCGGACACCTGGCATTTCAGTTTGCTCCAGTGTCCCAAATGGTGTGCGTCTGACTCTCCAAATTCAGCTCCTCCTTAGGAGTGTTGTCCCTTGGTTCTCCCTGGTATGCCTGAGACCGAAGTGGCTGGGGGCTCCTGGGACTGCCCTGTGACCCCAGACCAGTGCTTTTTGGGAGGGAGATGAGGGCTTTGCAGGAGTTTGCCTGAAACCCGGCTGGAGGCAGCGTAGATGCCTGCACCCCTGGGTATCCCTGAATGCTCCGCAGTGCCTGAGGCAGGGTGTAATTCACACCTTCACCACACACCCAAATACTGCCCCAGCCAAAGTGAGGCAAGCACCTGCCAGCCGCATACAAATATTATCTGGGTGTCACAGCAAATATTAGGCACAGGGCCTGGAGCGTGCCCAGCCTCCCCCTCAGCTCCATGAAGACTGCTTGCCCGTGGCAGGCCTGGCTTTCCCACAGACATTTGCACTGACATGGCACTGCTGCTGCTATTTTCTTTGGATTGAGGCCAGCTGCTTATGGAAAAGCAGCTGAAGTAGCACAGACAGCAGGTAGCACAGAGCTGGGCTGGGGGGAGTGCCCGCCAATGCAATGGCTCACTTCCCTGGCATGGCACGGTGTAAGTTGCCCAAAACCTCAGATGTAGGATGGTGGTTTGGCAGAGTCATGAGTTCGTGACAAAAGCCATGACTGAAAGAGTTTGTCATATCCACACTCATTCATGTGATGCTTGGAGTCAGAAAAGGCTACTAAAAGCATGTCTCCTCCTGCTGCCAGAGACCCAGGAGAAATTAATTCCCTCTAATAGCAGCTAGGGGACCTAATATCAAACCAGGTATTTGAGCCCTCTTACACCCTTGCCACTTACTACCAGGCTTTTGCCTCTGTAAAATCTCTTTGAAGATCATGCAATGAGTACTCCATGCCAACCCAAATTTAGCCAGCACATGGCAGCCTGGGAGTTGGCAACATGTATTTGGAGTGTGATTTGCCACCACATCATGCTGGCTGTGCTCATTTTCCCCAGCTGAGCACTGGCCCAGCTGCAGCGTGGCCAGAGACACTTCTGCGATGGCTGTGCAGACTGCCGGGGTGCTGAGCACTGGCACCGACAAGCCCAGGATCTCCATTTGGGCCTCAGGGCCAAAATTTTCCATGAGCATCAGCTTGTGGCCTGGAAAATAAGTTTGGCAACAGGGTCAGGTTTCCAGCTGAGAAGAACGAATGATCTCACCACCAACTAGAGTATTTCCAGAGTGACATTTCCCTAATGGAGTGCTTCAGTGTTAAGCTCCTCTGAAGCAATGCTGGTGGCACATGGCGAGGCCAGGCTGTTTCCCCATGTGCCAGCTCAGCTTCATCATTTCCTTTGCTTATCCCATGTGTTAAGGATTCCAGACACCTGTCTGTATTTGCATTTTCAGCTTCTTTCTATATTTGCCTCTCTGGGTCTGGATGTCTCCACCAGTTTTTTGAATGCTGGTAATTCCCACCCTTTCATCTCCTTTGTAAGATCTGTTTTAAATTCATACATCTGTTAATTTGTTGCTCATTTGGTATCCAGGTGATGCCTGGAAAGGCTGACCCGGGACAGAGACTAAAAAGGGCAAAAGGGATAAAATAAAGGTATTTATTGAAAGGATACACCTTGGGCAGTGCAAGAACCTGGCTGGGGCTACACCCAACTTGAATCCAAGACGAATCCCAGTCACAAGTTTTACACTTTTATAGTTTTGTTTCATCTACATATTGGGGTCAGTTATCCAACCACAGCCGCAGGTTATGAAGTTTCAGCTCCCTGGCTTGCCCCCTTTCCCTGTTGTTTATGCTTTTTGGGTAACGAGTGTCCTTGATTCTCTAGCTAGGAAGGAATTGTTTTGTCTAACCACCCTGCAAAGAGAACTTACTAACACCTAATATGAAGTTTCAGAGTTACACACCAAGCAGCACAGAATCTGAAAAGTATAAAAGCTAAAACTCAAGGCATCACAGGCCTAGAGGCTGGGCAACTGTGGAGGCAGTTTCTGTTTCGGATAGTTCCCAGTTTAAGCAACGCCTGTAATTCCCTTTGAACAACCTTTTCCCTTCTGGTCCTTTTGGTTTATGCCTTAACTTGTCTTCTCCTTTCTTTCCCTTCCCTTATCTGACCACACCACTTCCTATACTTTTCATACCTGCTTTCTACTCCTCCCAGCTTCCCACCTGCTACTTCTTGGCCCCTCTTCTTCCTCTTCCCCAGTGACCTGCTTGCTTCCCTGGTGGCAGAGGTTGTCACATCACCCCAGCGCTGTGCCCAGTGATCTGAAATGACGTCCAACATGCTTATGTTGGACTTTGCCATGCCTTGGCCAACAGGCCAAGATGCCTTTCCACTAGAAGAACAGAACTGAACAGCCCACACATTTGGAGAGCTCTCCAGAGCTGGTTTGGACCCAAGAGCTTGGACCTTGTTTGCACGTCTGTCCATCTTAGCTGCTCTGCTTGGGCTACTTGGATCAAAGGCTGACTCTTCCTCACTGAGCACTGCAAAGGCAGTTTACAGGATGCAGTGAATGAAGGATGTGATTAGATCTGCCTCATTTGCCTCCAGTGAAGGGAATGTGGTGGCAGCCTGTCGCCAATCTAGCTTTTTCCAGTTTTATAGACACATAATTACTCATCTGCTTCAAGAATCCTGGGTTATTATTTGGCACCCTGTACTTTGCCATGACTAGAAGTATGAATTATAAATCTGCTGTGTACATGATGTGTTGGGTGACAGTCAGGCATGCTTCAGGGTAGGGATGAGGGGCAGGGGCAGAGCCAGGGCCTCAGGGTTAGAAAGCCACAGCAAGGACATGAAGTTGAAAAGTGCTGCCTTCGTGCAGCAGTTGTTATGTGTCAGGCCTGTTTATACACTTAATTCTCTTAAATGCTTTTGCTCTCTGATAGCCAGAGGCTGGATAGTAGCCTTCTACAGTGAGTAACTGAGAAATGAATAAAATATTTACAAGCATGATTGATGTGAGCTCAGAAGGTGGTGTTCCTGTCTATACATGACATTTGCCTCTCCCTGCACAGTCTTTTTTGTGTTTCCCCTGCAAAGAGCCAGGGCTCTGCAACAATGCCCACTGGGCTGGTCTGCAGGTGACACCCAGCAAGGGAGGTAACTTGCTGCCCAGGAGCATCTCAGTACCCTGAAAAGGCACCAGCCACCTCCAAGCCCATAAGCTACCGCTTCCCTTTGGGTTTATCTGATGCAGGATGAATATCTCTCTCAGAGGATCTCAGTTGCTGAAACCCATCCCCTCTGAGGAGCAGTTGTTTGGGTTGGGTATCCCAAAAGTGTGTGGATGGAGATGTGAATGGCAGGGAAGCGCAGCTGGCAGCTCAGTCCTGACCCGCGGGAGCTGCTGCGGGCTCTATCCCTGCATAGCTACACTGTTGCCACCTCCCCGGAGAGCAGAAGTGCTACGTGCTCTCCAGGACGTACGGACTCCTTAGATGTGGGGTTGGTATATTCTTAGTCGTGCCAAGGGTGGGTTTGAGTAATGAGGGCACTACGTGCCTATTGTCCAGTGTGTGATATTCCAGGGACTTTCCTACCCCAGTGGTGTCACCCACGTGTGTGGAACTGTTACTGACAGCTGCTGACTCATGGGTTCAGCACACCAAAGGTCTCCAAAATATCTGGAAACCTCATTCATTTTCAGGAGATGAGGAAAAGAAGGAGACTAAGACTTAACTCCCAGCTGGCCTGTGACATAATGCACAGAGATGCACATGAAGAAACCATGTCTTCTGAAATGCTCCCTTTTCCCTTTCCCTTTCCCTTTCCCTTTCCCTTTCTCTTTCCCTTTCCCTTTCTCTTTCCCTTTCCCTTTCCCTTTCCCTTTCCCTTTCCCTTTCCACGAATATAGGGGAAATGGTGTGTGAGGTGTGGAATATGCATGTTGGGTGATTTGGGGAGGCACTTTTGAGTGGGGGCTAGAAGTGAGACTTCCTTTTACTCCTGAACTTGTGGGAGAGAAGTGGGAGCAGGGCAGGATGCTCCCAAAGAGGTGGCCAGGATGCAGGGGGTTGAGCGGGGGGAGGGAGGGAGCGGTGCCAGGCTGGGAAGCACTCTGAAACTGCTGACACAAGCAGAAGGGAGCAGCAGCAGCAGCGTGATCCCCGGCACGGCATGGCACACGGGCCAGAGGGAGGAGGTGTGTGGCCTTGGGACAGCAGAGGTCACAATTCTCCCTCTTAGGTCAAAACTGGCAATGCAGCTGGTGAGATAGAGCCACGCACCTGCCCTCTTGGAAACTTGTGAGCACCTGGATGGCAGCGGCTGGGGATGTGCGTGGTGGCACGTGCTGTCCTTGGGGCTGGCTGGGGACCAGCAACGTGTCCCCCCAGCTGCCTGCCAGTGATGGGGCTGGTGCAGGGGCTCCCTGCACCCCGGCTGAGGAGGGCAGGATGGCTGCCAGCCCAGCCCAGCCCAGCCCAGCCACACGTGTGCTCGGCCTCGCTTGCAGCAGCGCGCACGTTGCTGACCGCACGTACATGCCCGCAGCCCAGAAGGCCCTGGCAGAGGCCGTGTGTCCCGGGCTCCCAGCCGCCCCTGCCGTGCTCCTTGTCTGCCTGCCAGCCATCAGCTTCCTCCCTCCCTCGCTCTGGCTTTCTTTTTGCTTCTTTTTTTCCCACTCGCCCTGTTGCATAAGGAGAGGCGGAGGGCACAGAAAGAGGCGATGCCAGCAGTGAATGGGAGGCAGTAGGGGATGGGAGAAGTGCTGGGCATCATTGCTTGGTCTGTTTAGAAAGAGATGGGTGCTCATCCCACCACCACAATCACTTCCAGAGAAGTCACTTCCTTCCCTCCTTCTGCTCTTTGTTTCATGGCACAAAGGAGGAGCGGACGGTCTCTGTGCCAGGCAGGGAGCATGTCCCCCATGGGGGGGCAGCGTGCTCCAAGCAGCTGCTGTGCCCACGAGTGTGTCTTTGTCCCTGCTCCTGCTGCCCAAAGCAGAGGGGTTCTGCTGCCAGGTGGGGCTGGGACTCCTGGGCCTCTGCCAACATGGACTTAATCATTGCTTCCCCTCCTTCCCTGTGTCACATCAGGGTCTTGCTGTGACACATAGGGCTGGGTGGCCTGGCCCAGGTTTTGGGATAGGTGGCTGACCTATCAGGACATTGTACAAAATACAGTGGTGGCTGGTGATGAGGAGCTCTGCGACGGAAACACGGTCAGATGAAGGGGCCTGTATACTGGGCCTATATGTTGTCAACTCAAATTATGGATGGAGGATTAAAAGGGACACACCAGGACCCTTCTGGACACAGTAGTGTGCAGAGGTTGCTTGCATTCATGTTTGTTAGTGTTCCCTGTGATGTTCAGGATGATGTCTCTCTCCCCACTGCTCCTTCAAATCCCTGTCTCTTTTCCACGTTCCATCAAGTTATTTTCCCCCAGCTTTTCCAGCCTGAGTTCTTTGCACTCATATCAGGGAAATCTACCCCTGTATTGTCATTACCCCAGAAAGGCAAAAGTACTATGGCAGACTCTTGGCCATACTACTGTGCAAGCCCTCTGATGCTTTTTTCTCCATCTCTTTTGTAGGTGACCCAGGGCAGAAGGTAACTAAGTGGACTCTGACTCAAGGTTTGAGGGGGATCTATGAGTTTTGCTTTCATTAACCTGTGAATCCTGCTTACAGCAACAGCACATTGATACTCTTACGTTCTTTCTTTCATTTTTGCCTTCCATTTGTTTCCTTTCGAGAAACTCTGTCCTCTTGAGTTTTCTGACTGGGAACAGTGAACTCATCCCTCATCCAGGCAGGCTCAGATTCTCATGATCCCTGTCCTAGACTTCCCAATCACCCTACTGTTCATAGTGAGCCTCCCTCTGTTACCAAGAGAAAAGGTCAAGGGTATGATTTTTTTCTTTGCACCCTCTCATGGTGAATGTGTCTTTCTGACTGTACCCCATGGCATCACCTTCACTCACCACAGGAATGTCTGCTCACATCCAACATGCCCACAGATGTCAGGGGGCAACTTGCCTCAGTGAGACCTCATGCCAGCAATACATGTTGTGCCAGCAGCCTCAGTGCACCAGGAGGACTCACTCCATGAGCATGTGCTCCTTGTGAAGCTAGCCCTGGCCACGCTTACAGTGCTGGCCCCCACAGTCAGCCACATGCTGCTGTCACCTCTCCTGGTGTGTCTGAAGGAGCTGCTTAGTGACCTTGCCCATTTTATTCCTGACTTGCTTAGAAATCAGAATGCCTGTATTCCCAGACACGCTGTCTTGTGCTGGCACAGCAGTCTTACACACACTCCAGCACTTGTGGGTGCTGTTGGATATAGTTCTGTATCCTCAGCGTGGAGGTGCATCTCCCTTCCCTCACCCATGTTTCTCCCTTGGCATTTGTCCCTTGATTCTTTACCCTGAGGATGTTTCCTCTGAGCTCTTTGCTGTTGGTCTGGCAGCAATTCCAGTCCCCTCTGATTACCTTGCCCTTGGAGATGGTGGCCAGTGAGGCCACAGGCCTGACTGGGTGGTGGATGTCACAGATCACAATGGGCTCCACCTCATTTTCTCCTAAGCCTTCTCATTTCAGAGAAGTCTGTCCATTAACTCTCAGGGCTGGAGTGTACAATTATGTGTGTTTGTATAGCTTGAAGCTTTCTAACCAGCTCAAGTAAGTGGTTTTCACCTTTTCATCCAGTCATTTCCTGTAAGAAAAGACACATCCGTTCTCTTTGAGTACAGATCTCACAAATGAGTACAAACCTCGCACATGCCAGCACTGGCTTTCTTCTGTCCTCATTCCTGGAGGAGAATCTCCTGGCCTGCACGTCCTTTTGGCTCTCCAAAATCATATTTGAATGAAGAAAATCTTCCTTCAGCAGAAGGTTTGTGCTTCGCTAACAAAAGGAAATCCCTGAATTTGTTGATGTACTTGGGAAACTTCTCCAAGTCCTTTTCTCTGGTACTGCAGGGGCAGTGTGGACAGTGCTGATTTCTTTATGTGAGCCCAGCGTGTCTCAAGCCATGCTTGAGGCTGCGGGTCGGTAATGAGGCCAGTCATTTGTTTGGGCTCCTGTGGATAATTCTGTCAGGGCCAAGCACTCTGCCAGTGAGCTTCTTTTAAGGACTGATTTTCTTTTACACAGTCAAGACTCAGACAGCCTATTATTAACCTCAGAGCCTGATGGCTTGCTTTGCATTCCCATTCTCGTCTGTGCTTTCACTGATTCCAGCACCCAGCTACTGCATTTCTACGCACCCCTGTTGCCTCCCTGCACTTGCTTTGAGCCCTGCCTCACCAGATCACCTTTGCCAGTGTTGTACCTCAGTGGAACTTGTCATGTCCTTCACCCATCCATAGAGAAGAGGCCCTGTGAGGACAGTGTTGAGTTTTCAGTCATCCTGTCCCAATTACTTGTCTCAGCAATCCCATGGAGTAGGGAAACATGACCTTGCTCTTCTAGATGGGCGAAGAGACACAGCAGCAGCAAGTGGAAAGCCAACAGTAAGGAAAAAAAACTTGAATGCAAAGCTCCAGGGTGCCAGGCTTAGGTCAGGACAAATTCCACCAATCCTGAAGGAGAGCAGTAGGCTCAAGTGTGTATTTTGCCCATACCCAAGCAGCAGTGTCACCACAGAGAGCAGGAAAGGATGAGGGGCTTTGCTGACGAGGACTCATAATGAAGCTGTGCCTAAGCTCAGACCTCCTCCTTAAAAAGTCCCTCAACGTGTGAGGAAGCAAAGAGCAGTGACCATAGCAGGGCAAACCTCAGAGACCACGGGAGGTCTGAGGGTGCCAGGCAAAAGAAGGGCAAGCCTTTGCCAGCATAGCTCCCTGGAGAGGTGAAGCAGGCATCCAAAAATAGCCCACCCTGCTGCCAAGAGCAGTGAGCCTTTGATAAACAGTTTAAAAATAACCTCAGTGGGAAAGACATTGCAGCTCCCTCCATCAGAACTGAATTTGTGTCCTCTTTGCACTCCATGCCCCTGCCAGCTTGCTGTGGAGCATGTTGCTCATGTGATGCCTGCTGCCTGCAGATACTGGCCCTGGCTGGGATGTGGGTGACCATGAGGGACTGGGAAGATGCTTGGCTATATTGCTGCTGCAGCAAGGCTTTGTCCTGGCTGGAAGCAGGAGCAGGGAGGCAGTCTGATGGGGATGTGCCTGGTCAGAGCCACAAGGTGCTTTTTGTGCTGGGGCTTCCCATCCTCCTGTTGTCACGAAGAGATGGCTTGTGTGTGTGTCAGGTGGAGAGGGAAAGTGCAGGGTGGTCTGCCACACGAAACTGGAGCCAGATGAGCCAAGGGCCAGTGTGTCCTGGAGAACCCTTCCTAGGGAAAGGGGGGTTTTAGGGACCACTCTGCTTTGTGTGCCCTCACCCAGCACTGGTATGTAGAGTAGGGACAGAAAGGAGCCCTCCCTACCACCTCTCCACATCTCCAAGATAACAGTGCAGTAGCCAGGAGATCACATTGGGATGCAGCCCCATTCCCACCTGGCTGCCCTGGGACAGCAGCATGTCTCTCTAGGGAAATTAGGATTTTGTGGGCTGAGCCCCCTGGTGTGCTGGTTCTGCAGTGTGGGACCTCAAAGCTCTGGTCACCTGCACGGAAGCCCTGGCACAGAGCAGAGCAGCAGGGCTCACTGCACTGACACGTGCCCTTGGACACCGTGGCTGCAGTGCTGTATTAGGGACAATGCTCACATCCCCCTTAGCCCAAGGCATCCCACACCTCCTCCTCTGGAGTCGGGACACAGACCCTGCCCTGCCCTGCCCCCCTGCCTCAGCTCCCTGGCAGGGCCCCCTCCAGAGCAGGGCCTGGAAGGAAAAAGATATGTACTGACAGAAATATCTGGTACTTGGAAAGGTTCTTGTATTGCTCTGGTGGGTGGGGGAGAGTGCGATGGAGGTGGGGCAAAGCAGGGGCCGACAATCCTTCTCCAAACATTGTCACTCCTGTGCAGCGATCCTTGGAGAGCCCTTGCCGTGCTGCTGCCAGCAGGTAGGAGCCAATTAAGGGCAATTAGGGTGGAAGCGGAGAAGGCGCCCCTGTAGCTGCCGCCAGAGCAGCCACTGGGAGCGCTGGCGCGGCTCCACACTGTAAGGTTATTAGAGTTCTTCCCCATATTGTCCTTGGAAGGGATGCTCCGGAGCCGTCTGCCTGAAGCAGTTACATGGAAGGGAAACACCCTGTGATGTGTCTGCCCGTTCACACACTGCCTCTGTGGGGAACCAACCTGAGCACTTCTGCAGCACCTTCCACCACTGTTAATCACCCAGGTGGGTTACCCTGGTATCTGAAGTCTCCCAGGGCACACATGTGGCCTCTGCCCCACACAGTGAATCCTTTTCCACGAAACAAAATGCAGCAGGCAAGAGCAGAGAGCAGCAATGAGACAGAGGATCTGGGGCAGAGGGCTAGCCCATCTCCATGAGGAGAGGAAGAGAGGCACAGCCAACAGTAAGTGACCTGACTGCTGCCACACCAGCCATGGCTTGATCCCAGGGCTCTTCCTGGGTGCCTGCATGCTTCACACCTGGATACTGGTAATCCCAAAGCCTCCCTCTTATCTGCGTGTATGGCCATAGCACATCAAACCATATGGAACGACAGTGACTGAGCTTCTAACAGCCTTGCTGCCTATTTTGTCCCAATATTTGCAAAATCCCCTTCCTTGGCCATCCCTTCCTCCCCTACAGCTCAGGCAGCTGAGGAACAGCAGAGGTAGAAGATAGGGCAGCTCTGTAATGTGTCATGAAGACATCTACTAGGCTTGCAGGAGAGATGGTCCTTCCAGTTCCTGCTCTGCAGGCCTGAGTACTCAGTGCCTCTGGGCACCAGTGTCCTGCCAACACAGAGATCCCACCACAGCACAGAGTTTCCTAATATGTTGCCCACAGCACCTTTATTCCTTTCCCCCTCTCCATTCTGCTTCTTGAACAGTCCCTCCTCCTCCCTAGAGGACACACCTCCCCATCCTTATTTTCTCACACTTTACTGCTCCCAATGTCACTGTACCCATCCTGTGTTGCTCCCTGCATTATTTTCACTGCCAGTGAGGGCTGCAGTGAGGGTGAAGCTGGAAGAAGAAATAGGTGCAGTTTTACCACTGGGCATGGGCTGTGGTGGGATGGGAGGAAGGCCCAGGGCAACTCATCATTTTCACAGAATCTATATTTTTCCTGCATCCAGGAGCTGCTGCTGGATGGACTTCAACTTTGTCTTGATGTGGAGGAGAGCAGGAATGCTGTCAATGCCATGCATCAGTCTTTCTGTTGCAGACTCCAGGCATTATTGGCTTGTGCCCAGTTCCCCAAGGCTCTTTGCAAACTAAGTGGCTCTACAGAGGTGACCCTTTGGGCAGGTGCCTTGCTCTGCCACCGTCCCTCTTTGGCTGGATGGCTCCTTGCATGTCCCAGCCAGCCAAGCCTGCTGTGCAAAGCACAAAGCACACAGAGCACTGTGTGACCAACAGGCTCTGAGTGTGCTGCCTCACAGCCTGCAGAGCAAAGGTGGCCCCAGGGCACTTCCCATGGATTTTCCACCCACAGGTGCCACCACCCTTCCGGAAGGAAGCAGCCAGCCTTGTTTTGAGCAGCTGCCTGGCAAATGCATCCTCTCTAGCACGCAGCTGCCTGACCCAGGACAAAGCAACCTCAAGGTGGCCTCAAGGAGTGAAACACAGGAGTTAAAAACTGAAAGTGCTGCACACAGACAGAGCAAGTGATGCTCTCCACCACCTCCTGTGGCAACCACCTTTCTGCTTTTCAGTCTTTGTCAGGAACAGGAATGATCTCTATAGTTTCTTTTCCTGCCTGGTGCTACCTTTGCATCTGCTGCAGAGCAGAAATTCAAGGAGATGGATGCAGACCTTGTTCTGCTTTGTGGAAATACTTATAGTGCTTTCTGGTTAGGTAAAGGTCTTTCATTAACAAATCCTACATGCTGACCCCAAAGCATGCGAGATCCTCTCAGATTTTTTGCCAGCATTCCTCATGCTTTTGTGTTGCTTCAACAGGAAGCAGTCCTCTTGGAAAAGCTTCTAGCAGCTCCAGAATGGGTCCCTGGAAACTTGGTGAGCTAGTTGCAATACCGAGCTCAGAAGTGCTCTTTCCACATGTGCTACCTCTTGGAAGCCAAGGAGGGATTCCTAGGGCCAGGAAGAGCGAGTGTATGCCACCATGTGGCAGCAGATTCCCAAATGTGGAGCTCAAGAGAGCTTCAGGCAGGCCCAGCTCATTGCTCAGACTGGAGGACAGCCTGGCCCTTACAGGAATAACTTCAATATGGAGTTGTGACCTTCTGTGCACAGACAGGGAGGTGCTGTACAAGCATCCTGTCCCATCTCCAAAGGCACCAGCCACCCTCTCCATGAAGGTAAGATTTATTCTGCAATTGAGCAGCCCTGGAATTTACCATGGAAGACAATATTCATCTGAGAATTGTGTTCCAGCACCAAAGACCCATTATTCACAGTGACAGCCAGCAGAGCTGAAAATAAACAAAGAACAAAGTCAAATCAAGTAGCTTTGGACAGAAACCACCCTGCCTCAAGGCAGAAGACAACTTCTAAGCAAGAGAGACAACTTCTGAGGAAGAAACTCTTTTGGAAGCACATTATTCCACTGATGCAAAGCTTCTTGCCTTTCTCTCAGAAGCAACCAAGAACTGGCCTGCCAGAAAACTTTGGGCAAGATGGAGACTTAATTTGATCCAGGCTGTTCTTATCTTCTACATTTTCATTGTACAAAAAAGAAAAATTTCTCATCTTTCTGGCAATGAAGAGAGCCCTAAATATCTGAAGTTAATATAAAAAGCCACTGCATTGTTTTTTGTCTGAATTATGCTGCAACGAGGACTCTGAGCTGTCACTCATATCAACAGGCTCTTAAGTCTAAACTCAGCAATGGCCACTCAAGCCTTAGCTTCCCTCACTATTGCACGTTGCCTGAGGATGTGTTTATCCCCTAGGCTCTGCATTGCCCTCCTAGACAGCAAAATGCCTATTTCTGCCTCCTCAACAGCTCTTCCAGGGTGTTGCACAGTAACTGCTATTCTGTATTCTATAAATACAGCACTGTCAGCTTACATTTGAACATAGAGAGGAGTAGCATTACGACAACTACCTAGTTGGATTACTTGGGTATTTCATTCTCTTAAGTGCTGCACTATAATTTGAAGGTGGGAATGAAGCTATTGACAAGTCTGAGGTCTTTTGCCCTAGAGATCCAGGTACTCAAAAAAAACTTGGAGTAAACTTGCCCTGGGCATCTGGATCCATGCAAGCTTCTGCTATATCAAGGTTTAGCTGACTTTGGTTGCTGGGCCCTGATCATCCCAGGTATTTTTCAAATTCTCCTGTTCTTTGCTTTTCAAGGGAAATATGTCTAAGAAGCTAGACCATGCTGGCAGACCTCCAAGGCCATGTGCTAATTTGCCCTGGTGGAGACTCCAACTTGCTGTTGCTATCTGGGAAAACCGGATCCATGTGTCCTTGAAAAGAGCACATAGAAGATCAGAGTGTGGACTGAGGAAAAATGGACCAGATCTACCCCTTCTGCTTCCATCTGTGCTTGTGCAGGGTAGAGCAAAGCATCAACTCAGGAGGCAAGGTGAGCCTATGGAAACCAGACGCAGCATGGAGGACGATGAGGAGGAGCAGGAGGAGGAGAAGGAGGAGGAGGAAGGACACAGGATCTTCAGTATCAGGATGGAAATGTGGGACCCCAACTTTCAAAGGTCATCCAGTTGGCCTCACACTCCAGCTCACACTGGCTGGAGAAACAGATCTTCATATACAGCAACAAACACTCAAGACAAATCAAAAAGCATTTAAAAATATTATCCTGCCTGGTTGCTTCAGATGAGTGTTGTAGTGAATCTGGAGGTGCCTTGCTGTGCTCCCATTGTGCTGCCCATGAGCTGCATGGGATCAGGGCTTGGCACCATGGGTCACCAGAGACAGTCACCTTAACCACAGCTTGACTCAGGCCTCAAACTGTGCCACCCATCCCAAGGGAAGGTCTGTGAAACAGAGAGTGACTGCCCTGAAAATTCCTCCTGTGGTCACTTTTGTAAGGTCCTGCTCAGCTCGGAGGGGGATGGGGAAAGAAGTTAGTGACATTCTGTCTTTAAAAAGCAGAATGTTTCAGCTGTGATTCATTTTGTCTGGGGATTTGGCCTGTTTTTCTAATTTGTGAGAAGCTAGTTCAGCAGAATTGGTAACCAGTTGTTTGCTGATGCCACCTTTGGGATGGAAGGTTGTCCTTCCACCTGGGAGATGTGGGGGATACTATTGCCAACACAGATTGGGGCATAGTGTCATTTCCTTCATAATGTCATTGCAGATGTGCAGACACGGGCCTCTTGAATCTGTGGGGCTAGTATGGCCGATTTTTTCTTTCTTTCTTTGAAAGAGCAATAAACACCTTTGGACCACCCCATGGAAGACTGAATTGCAGCACATTGTCCTCAATTTGCCTTCTACTCCCACTGCCTGTTGTCTTTGCTCCTTTGTGGCATGTGTGAGGATGGATATGTCTGTCCCAAGAAATTGTCTGCAGTCATTTTTGAGTCCCTTTGACATCTGACAGACCACTTGTGGCCCACAGACCACAGGCTGAGAAACACTGTATGGGGTGATGTCTACTGAGTTGCCTCCCAGAACTCAGGTTCTTTGAAACACATAAAAAGAAGCAGTTTCTGTCCTCGAAAAGACATTTCCTTGGGCAGACAAGCATGGGGGAGGCAAGGTCAGGGACACCCCAGCCACCCAGCTGGACTGTCCTCCAGCCCAGGGACCTGACTCTGCCACAGTTACTGTCTGAGCAACCCAGGTGAAAATTTAGGGGGTCCCACTTGCAGCTGTGCTGTGACATGAGATGGGGATGCTGGCAAAGGGCGGGCAGGTAAGGAGGCACAGTGTGGGTCTGTGGTGGGAGGGAGCAGAGGGGGAGGACGGAGCTCTTGCCAGCCCCACCACACTCCAGCAATCAAAGCCCAGCCTCTGTAATTAATACTATTTAGCCCAGGTTAGTAGCAGAGGAAAATGTCTCTTGTCAGCCTGGCTTTGCCCACTGGCCCTGATTTAGCAACATGAAAGCATTTTTTCTGATTAACTGTTCACTGAAGGAGATAAAAGAGATGACCATGAAATGTTTTCTTTAATGTGATGAATGTAAAGGGACTGGTAAAGCTGGAAAGGGTGAGAGGAGAGAAGAGAGAATGCTTTGACAGCAGATGGGGCTGGGGTGGGAAAAGGGTGTAGGGCAGAGCTGGGGGGCTGGGATGGAGGGGGCTGTGAGGCAGAGGCAGAACTGGGGGGTGTCCAGGACTAGGCTGGCAGGGGCCCCAGGATGGGAATGAGTGGATAACCAGGATGGAGGCAATAGTAACTGAAACACTTCTGAAAAGAAAACTATGGTAGCAACTGTAATTGTTACAGATGTATATATATATAGATATGTATATATGCATGAGATTTTTTAAGGCTTCTATGAAATTGTAGTCTGAATGCCAAATCTCACTGTTCATCTCTACTACTAAGCTAAAAAAAATGTCGGTAGCTAGGAAACAAAGTGAAGTAGTAAAGCTTGATTTCTAACATGATGTGGTTAGGATATTTTGGGGAACAGTGATGCTGCTCCTACTTTGTAAAACCATAGCAGGGGGTTGAAAAGCTATATTTAAAAACTAAACACAGTTTCCTACCATGCCTTAAAAGAGATTTCACTGTCGTGTACTCCAAACTGGCCATTGATGGCTTTCAATGTGCTTTTAAACTATGCGTTGTTGACAGCTTACATTTTAAACTTTTCTCAAGATGGACAATGAAGTTGGTCTGACCCACTTAAGATTAGCTTCTGGTTTCTGTGTGTTGGGCGGGAATAGGGTGGGTACTTGCCAGAATGAAAAAATACAAATTTGGAAGAGAGAGAAAGAAAATTGAAAAAGCATCCCCAGTCAAGTTAATTTTTGCAGTTGTTTGCAGAAAAAGATTTTGCCCTGATATTTTTATGTATTTCAGGATTGAAAGAGTGAGTGTGTAAAATAAGATGATTTCAGTTGAGAGGTTCTTATTAAAAGGTAATTGTGAACGAGGTAGAGAATGAAGGTCCTTATAGATAAGTACCCAGTCACAAAAGCTGATGTGTCTTGTACAAGCTGATCGTGCAAAAGGGGACGTAACTTTACAGGCAAGCCAGCAATTGTTATCTTCCCAGGATGTGCAGTGAGAAGCTCAGGCATGCACAAAGGCATCGCCCATGTTCGACGTTAGGTTGGCTGGTCTGTAAGCAGATCGGATGTTCTCACACCAAGCTCCCCTTTTGAGTCAGCTCAGCTCCTCTCCCAGAGGTCAGAGGAAACACAGGAAAGGTCCTTGAGCAGGCAATGGAAACACTGAAAGGGAGGTGAGGCTTGAATGCAGATAGGAGGAGTGAAAACTAATTGATCTGAAAAATTACTGTCATTGTGGGATATAAAATAATGACTGGGAAGTCCGTTTTATTTATTGAGAGGAAATAATAGCAGAGGGGAGAGGATAACACTGAAGGGGTGACATTTTAGGGCTCTTTAATCTAGGAGAGAGAGGTATAACAAGCAACAGGGGTTGCAATTTCAAGCCTGGCAAATATAAATAAGAAATGAGACGTTGTACGGGGGGTGCTGACACACATTGAGACAGAGTATGTGTGGAGGTTGTGTGGGGCTCAGCATCTCTTCATGGCTTGGTGTCCAGACAGGCTGATTTTCTGGGAGATAAAAACCAGTTACTGAGCTCAGCTGCAGTGATGGCTGAAATTCAGTGGTGGAGCATTGGTCAGGTTAAGAATTTCTGCCTTTTCTTCATTCAGGCGGAGACTTGCCTGAAAAATACCATACTGACCCAAGCACCTCACCCACAGGGACTGTCCCAGGGTGGTGGTGGAGTACAGTCACCTTCTTAAGGGGCTGTGATGTTTGCATGGCCGAGAAAAGCCTGCATCCCTTTATTTCTTGGGGAAAAGCAGGGTTAGTCTGTGTGAAAGCAGCCACAGGCAGTGGTCTTTGAGTGGAGGCCTGAGGCCAGAAGGAGTCATTGTGGTGTCTGCAGGAATATGCCCACTGCCACACACATCGACCTGGGACAGCCACTCTGAGAGCTGTACTGGGTGATCCCTCCTGTCCCTGACAGCCTGCCTTCATGAGAAGACAAAATGTTTGAGCCACTGCACCCCACATGTGCTTTCACCAGCTTGTGCCGGGTCTGCTCAGTGTCACCATCCCCACTCCCTGGGAAGCCTTTCTTGTGAAGGCTTTGTAGACATTCCAGGACAATCCTCTGCATCATTTCTTTCACCCACTCAGAAATGTTTCCAAGGCTCATCCTTAGCATCAGTGCATGTTTCCCTTGGACTTTTCAGGATCCCCTCCTGTTGTGTGCCCCTAGGGCAGAGCCCTCCATGTGCTCCCCTGTCTAACCATGCCTCCTGTTTCCAGAAATCTCCATCTCTGTGAAATATCCTAAGCCCCCGTAGGCTCAGCTAATGTGCTGTGACCTATCCTGCTAATCTACAAGCAGCTACCCAGGCTGCCAGCACATCCCAAGGTTTTGGGGTAAGGGAAGTCCATGCCAAAAGCCCTACCTTGCCTCTGGCATGCAAAGTGGGTCAAGCACGGGAGGTGAAAAAATACCTGCCAGTGATGACTAAGTAATAATGTTTACCCAGAAAGTGGCAAATCTCACAGCCTGGAGTCCATCATTGTAAATAATTTTTGTTTTAAAAGCAAACAAACAAATTGGTGGAAGTGTCCCTGCAGCAGGTGCTGGCTCCATGTGAAACCCAGCCTTGCAGCCCATGGTTCACAGTTGTCTGTTTATTCTATCTGCTATTTTTAGTTGGTCAAACCTTTCCATCCTGCCTCGTGTTTCCTACTTGCTCTCTCTTACTAATTAATGTATTTACTGTTACTGTTTTAATAAAACAAACAAAATATTGAATGAAAAATATTGCCTGTGGCCAGGGTGCTGCTGGCTTGAGGTGTTTGGGAGGACAAAGGCTGGCAGGGGAAGCCTGTGATGTAATGGATGTTGGAGAAATGCTGAGATGGGAAAAGAGGTGATGTACATCTAAAGCATGGGACAGAGCTCAAGTATGACAGGACTGGGTCTGTCTTCCTGGTGTGAACTGCAGTATTTTTACTGGCTTTGTCTGAACTACCCCTCATTTTGTGCCAGCTATGGCTGTTGTCCCTGGTCCCAGCTAGGGCAGTCCCTGTTCCAGCTGTGGCATGACAGATGTGGGAAAATGATCATTGTGTCGGTCCAAGGGGAAGCAGTTTAACCAAGAGACTGGCTGGCCATGGTTATGGAGAAGTTTGGCCAGGACACAGATGCTGCAGGGGATTGCAGGCTGGTGGCTGTGGCTGCTTGGTGAAGGTAGACAGTGACTCCACTGAAACCACTCTGGAAACCTGTGACAAAGGAGTGTCCTGAAATCTTTGGGATAGGTTACACCAGCCAGTGTACAAAAAAAAAAGCATCTACATGCCACTGAGCCTCACTTCATCATCCACTCTTTTGCAGACATCCTTTGTACTGCTGCTACATGAGCCATGACTGCGGTCACCTCGCTGTGTCAGCTTCACATTTTTCTCCTTTAGGCTTGTATTTCCTTACTTACATGCAAGTTTAAGCACTGCTTCATAGCCTCAAGCAGACACCAACCATGTGCCTCTCCCTTATTTAAATTCATTTTACTTGCCAACACAGCACAAATTTTTGTTAAGTGAGTTGGTGTTTTGGTCTGTGTCATGAACTATCTAGGCCTCATTGGCCTTAAAATCCCCAAAATTATCACCCATGCTGATACTGCCTTTCTGAAAAGGGCAGTTTCTCTCATTTCGTATTGGGTCGTTTAGGCAGTAAGCTCAAAACTTGACACTTGCTTCTCTTTCTTGAGTAGTGCATGATAAACACTTCTGGATTTTTGAACCAGTGGGATTTGCACCCATTTGTGGACAGATTGTAACCCACTTGGTTGCTGCATGAGTGGGTATTTTCTCATTTAGAGATGATGATATTGCAATTTACTGCTCAGCAGAAGACAGGTCCACAGCCTAAAAAATCTCTGATCCCCTAAGATATCTGCCTAGGAATCTCCATGTCTAGAGAGTGGGGAGAGCCTTGCCTTGAAACCATGAGAGTGGTACATGCCTCTGCTCTCAGAAAAAACCTAAGCAGATAAGTGGATCAGGTATAAAATGTAGATAGAGAAAGCCCAGTGAATTTTCCTTTTTTAAGTAGCTGTCTACCCAGGGTGCAAATTCTGGACCCTCTGAAAAGGCCAGTTGTGATCACAAATGTTTACAAAAATAAGTTCAGGGTGGGTTTTGTTAATCTTAGGAGGTCTGCACTAAATTAATTTATTACATATTTTTACACTGGATAATTTTCACCCTGTTGGTGGTGGGGTTTTTTTTGGCTTTTTGTTTGTTTGTTCGTTTGTTTGTTTGTTTGTTTTTTAACAGGGCTGCTAATAGGATGGGACTGAACTGTTAGCAGTCTCAGGTACTGTGCAACGATTCACCAAAGCATTTCACTTGTACTACAGCTGATATTTGTGTGACATTCATCATGCCAGACTGGAACATTCAATATTTGGGACTCAGATTCCTCCCAGACAGAGAGGCGCTTTGGAGAGGCTTCAGCCTATCTCTGGGCTCCTTCCTTTAACAAAAATCTGATTAAGTTAATTATGTTTTGTGAGAAAAAAAATAGAAAAAACAGGATATGAGAAGCTGGTGAAAAGAAATAGAAAAAGCTTTCTGAGCAAAAGACTTGAAACAATGGATTCCTGCCATCTTAGCTGTTCCACCTTTCCTACTGGCTCAGCCGTGATTTACATTTCTATTGATGAAACAGTGATCCTGATGTGAAACAGCTCTGAAAATAACCAGAGCAAAATCCATGCATTCCTTCTCAATATTCCAGCCCAATATTTTAGTGGAATGAAAAACTGAAGAAAAAGATTTTTTAATTGATATTTTCTTTGGAAACTGGGCAATGCAGCTATTTCCTCAGAATTGCCTTGGCAGATATAATAGAGCATGGACTGGATGCTCCAGAAGGGCAGGCTCTTTCTGGAGAACACCACCCCACATTCCAGCTTTCTCACCTAAGCAACTTTTTAATGCCAAATACCTTTTCTGGTTTACAGGGATCTTAAAGAATCTTATCAAAAATCAGATTGGATAAAGGTCTAATGGCTCCTCCTCTATCTGGTACAGAAGGGAGTTAACAGCATAACAATGTGAGAATGTTTAACAGTTCATGCAATTGCACAAATGTTTCTTTTATTCTTAGAAATAGGAATCAAAAAGGACTTTGTGAGTTTGACAGATTGCCCCATTCTACTCTGTCAGTTGCTTGTTTCACTTCCAATGATACACAGCTGTAATATGTTTGATGTGCCTGTGAACCCAAATCAAAGCAGTGAACATCTTCTTAAATATTTCTGTAACAAAACCTGCTCAATAGACTAAATTATCTACAGAAGGAGTCCTACAGGAAACACCTGCACTTTGGTATTTAGTTCAGCATTGTATTACCTAATGCTGCTGATCTGTTCTGTGATCTTGAAAAAAAAGCTTTTTTATTTGTTTCCTCTCAGATCCCATCACTCTCTTGTCTCCTCACATGCTGAGTGCTTCATAGCAGAATCTGTCTCATCCCCTTTGTTTGTGGGAGGCTCTGTGTGGCTCAGTCAAAGCCCATAGAGAGTGATGTTGTATGAATAGTGCTTGTCACCTGGGCAGAAGAACAGTGGAGAGGTCTGTCTGATATGCCCCCCTTTCTGTTGTGGCACAGGACCATTTTATGGGGTTGTGAAGTTGATGATGTGAGCAAAGAGATCAGACCTTACCCTAGGATGCTGCTGCAGTTCCTGGTTGCTGGCACAATAATGCAGAAATGCAGATGAATTTCCTGCTGATGCCTGGACTAGATGCAATATAAAGCAGCTTGAAGGAAGATTTGTTCAATTCCAGCTTCAAAGAAGCAGGAAGTATTTTTGTTGAAAGAGGAGCACCAGCATGGTAAAGGTGCAGGTACTGCTCTGAGGCATGAACTCTAGTAAGCAAATTTAAATCTATGGGAGCAACAGAGTTAAGGAAACCTAGGTTCTAATGGCTGCATTGTGGTACTGGAACTCCCTATGCTTCCCATACTTACTCTTACAATACTCTCCAGTCCACTTCAAATCCTCTACCAGGCTGTGTAGCAGACAGCAAAGGCTGGACGTGGTGCCTGGACACCAGACTCACCTTTGATGCCTGATGGGATGCCATCCCCATCCGTGTGCCTGCAGCACATCAGCAAGAGCACCTTTTCCTCAAGGACTACTCTGAAGAGACAATGTCTTGGGCTGACACAACATGCACTGGAGGCAAGCAGCTCATCAGAAGAGAGAGGAGGGATTTTCATACTAAGAGCTGTAAATGAAAGAAGAGCATGTGAAAAAGGAAGACAGTTTTCAGTAGCTTGGATCAGTTTGAGCTGTTAAGACTCCACTTTGTACAATACTTCAGTCCTCGAGTATTTAGACTTTTTATGTAACCAAGCTACCTAGCTTTGGGCCATTCTTTGCATGGGGCTTCTTACAGTTGCTGGACCAAAAACTTGGTGGCACGTAGTATTTCTTTGAAAGTTTAATGGGGATAGAAGCCATTTGAAGGTAATGAGATAAAAATCTCATGACATCTGTTTTCACTTTTAAAAATTGCACAAAAACTGAAAGCATGCAAATAAGCTCAGCATTCAATGAGTGGTGAGCAGTCTTTTCTCTGCTTGTGTGTCAGCCTGGAGCTGCTAATGACTAGACAGGCTGTAACTACAGCTAAGAGAAAGCCACAAGAAAATAGCTCTTGATTAATAAAACAAAATGCCAGCTTTCAGTATTGTTGGAGTCCCCAGTCAGGTGGGGTATCACAGTCTTGAGCAGTCCTGAGAACTGCTGATTCCACCAAACTGGCTCAATTCAAAGCCCATAGTGACTCTGGAGCAGACAATCTTCTGCCTCTCTTTCAAATCACTCTGACACTATCTAACCCTCTTCCTACACCCTGAAGGTCCAGGTGTTATTCCAGAGTGTCAACATGACAGCCAGGTCATCCCCAGACTTGTGGAATCAGGCAATGAAATGCAGGATGCTCCAGGTTTCTCTACAGGTGCTGCAGACAAGCATGGGAGGTCATAGCAGGTGTAGGAGCCAAAGCCTGGAACTGTGCTTGCAGCACCAGAGAAAAAAATGAAAGGGGACCACTGGAAATGAGCATGTGGAATGAATCCCTCTTTCTGTCCTATGTCCAACAGCAGCCAGCACCAGGTTTCCTAGAAAAGATGTCAGGTGTTGGAGGGCTCAAGTGTGGCATAAGCATATCTCTGCTCTTCATCCTCTGTCATGGGTATACCTGCCAGCTAAGCTGCTCAGTCAATGAGCAGCCAAAGACAGGTCCTGGAGCAGGATAACTCATACGCCTTCTGACAAGTGCTCATTATTTGCAGTGTTTCTGAGCCTTGCTGACTGCCTTCAAAATTATAGAAGTTGGCCTGATGGTACAGAGATAACTGAAGTCAGACATTCCCTCCCTCCCTGAGAGGGAAACTCCCTAGGCCAACTCTCAGAAGCCAGCAATAAGAATGAGAAGAAAAATTGCATAACTTACTGTTATTTGCAATGGCCCAGTGCCTTCTAGCTACCCAGGCCCTTTCTGAGTACTGCTGAGTTTATAGCTGATGTTAAAATATGTGTATTCCACTGGAATTCCCCATTCTTTAACTTTTTTTTTTTCTCCATCCCTTTTGTGCTTATAAGGGAAAAAGCCAGGTGTTGCCAGCTGTCCCTTTTAAGACCACTGGCACATTCATACTGATGACTCACTTTCTCCTTCCTGAGGCAATGTTCATCCTGCAATGCTCGGGGTCTTGCCACTATCACTTCATTACCTCCTGTGAGGGGGTGAGTGATCAGACCAGTAGCTCAAAGCAGCTGATACAAAAGTGTCTGGACCTCAGCAGTGGTCCCCACCATGACTACAAGTGCCAACCTCTCCCCTGAGCACTGCTACATATCACCTAGAGCCCCATAAGGTCCATGAGTCAGAGGAGGGCTCCAGGATGCCTTTACTTTTTTCCATCACTCTGACTTTCTCTTGTAAAGGGGATCCCTCTTCACTGAACTACTGAGGAGTGACTCCCCAATCTTTGTCAAGTCTTTTCTTATCCAGGGGGGATTTGCATTGCTTTTATCTCATTATACGTCTTCCTTACCTCATTACACATCCTTCTTGTATTATTGTACATCTTCCTTTCTAGATCATTCAAGCAATCAACACATGGCAGTGAAGAAGGGCTGCTGACAGTGAGGGAGCCTTGTCAGGGAGGAACGTGGAATGATGGATAAGTATTATCAGGTTAGGGTGCAAGCACGTCAAGCTCTGGGATCAGAGAAATTCAGGAGCATTGTATAATGCAAGGGATCTCAAGATGCTAAAAATACAGACTTGCCAACAAATGCAACAGTGCAGATTTGTAGAAGAGCCTGGATGATGAGTGGACAGAAATCCCAACAACCCCAGACAGTTCCACTTGATAGATCTACCAGCCTTTGACTTCAGGGCTTTGCTAAGGGAATTTGAAAAACACACTCTATCCCATTAATTCTTGCTGGAAAGCTCTTCTTGAGTTAGCTGACTCTTCTCCTTAGGTCAGCCTAGCAAAGAAAATCTCCTCCTGACTTGAGGATCTAAGATAGCAGCTCTTGGGTTTTGTGTCAGGACAAAATGTGTCCGTGGGAAGAGAGAGCCTAAGAAAGGTTCTGTTAGAGCCCAGGACTGAAAAAAATGGGATGATAAAATGAGGGGACAGCCATCACATGGATAGAGACCTAATGAAGCCTTACTCCAAGATATCTGTTAAATCAGCTGCATGTAAGCACTTTCTTTGAAGTAAGTGCAAGCAGTTCTCTGAATAAGAACTCAGAAGCAAAATTGGGCAAGGCTTAGTGGTATAAATGTGACTGCAGTCAGAAAATACTCTCTCTTTTCCTTGAGATAGAAACTCACTGACCTCTGTGGGATGGGGTAGGACAACACTGGAAATGAGAGCAAGAATTGCACAACACACTGTGATAGAAATTAGGCTTGACTCCCAGCCAGTGTAAATTTGAAGTAAGTGCTATACTCGATCAGGTCAAAAGTCCACCTAGTTCATTCTCCTAGCTTTGACAGCAGCTGAAGTATAAAAACTGGGCATTGACAGAAGGATCTCTTCCCTTCTGTACCCTTTTAGCACCTGACAGCTTGCACTGCAGACACATGCAGAGATGGAGCTTTGGCTAGCACTGTATTTGACCATGAGAGGGTTCTTATCATCAGTTGTGCTGTTTGAGCCACTGAGATGGTTGGTTTCCACAATATCCTGCAGCAATGAGTTCCATGGAATGGTTATGTCCCATGTGAAAGGGGGCAACTGAGAGGGTAGGAGGTTAAATTAATGTTTGTTGCCTGAATCATTACCCCCCACCCCACCCTTTCTCAACATATACAGAATTAAAAACTGTGAACCTTTCAATCACTGCTTATGAAGAAATCCTGCAGCTGTACCACATGGAAAAAGTGGGAAAGTCTGAGTTTGAAATGGGTTGGTGGTCATTCCACATGAGTAACTTCTTCATGATAATTTTGCTAACTAAGTTTTATTGTGATGCTGCAAAAATGTTGTGTAAATAATGTTGCTGTGATACATGTGTTGCAAGTTATTACCAAGCCATAAAGGAGCTGGGAAAGAAGAAACCGAAACACAAAATGCTCTGTGACGCCAGAACACCTTCTGGTGAGTATCAGTTTGCAAACCACAATGTAAGTTTATGCCCACAATTTAATTGACCTCCTGAAAGCAAAGGTAAACAGGAATAGAAGGGCAGGCGTCTGCGGTTCTCTCTTTCCTCCAGAGAAATTAATTCTCCATCAAGATCTGCCCCATTTCACTGGCATTTTCTCAGCTCCTGAGCAATAGAAAACAATACCTAAAAAACAACTCTTAGGTGCAGGGAAGGGAGCCTGTGAGACATGCTCAGCAGTTTTGAGGACAGACACACAGCTCCCAAATCCGACAAGGAAACCTGAGACCCACCACAAAAACCCCACAGCCCAAACCAAAAAGATGGCTTAAGAAAGCTGTGTGCTTGAAAGACTGCACTGCTGTGGTGGGAAGTGTGTCAACCAAACCCTAAGTGGTCATGGCTGAGAAAAAAAAGCCATTTTATCTCTCTTCCCAAAACTTGCAATCAAACGTCAAACCCTTTGGTTTGGCAGAATTAACAAATTTCTTTTCTTTAAATATGGTCTCACAGTAGAAGAGCATCAAAACAAACTGAGGAAGAATGAGGTGTATCCACTGCCCCGAGTAAGGCAAATTGCTGTGCTTGAGGGCTACCACAGGAGAGCTAAGTTGGTTGCTTACACCTCATGGTAGGGCCCCTGGGAGTAAGAATGCAAAGTTTCCTGCACATTACAGAGGCTGATGGTATGAAATGCTGCTCTTCTAGGGAGAAATCTCCTGCGGGAGCCACTGCCTTTGTGGCACACACCGATTATCTGCTGTGTGAGCTGTGACATATATTGGTATCACAATTATACACCCCCTCCTCCTTCATCTTGTTTAGTCTGTTAGCACCTGGGTGTGTAGGGTTAGAGCAATGGCATTTAATGTGGGAAGAAAGGCAAGTGCTAGGATTAAGCTGCCCTCCAGCAGTAGACACTAAATAAAGAAAAGCAATCACCAAGAAGGCTGTCTCAGCCCCACTGCCTGTTCCAGCTCAGCCTCTCCCGTACACAGACCCTATTTCTGCCACAGTGTACATATGTGTCCAAGGAACCAGTCTATGGAAAGGGGAGTAGGGCTGCTCACATGTTCTAAGGGCTGTCTGGAGAGCTGCAGACCTTTGTGCTGCCTGCTTCCATGGGGCATGGATTCCATAAAGGCCACTGGACATCACCCTCTAACTCTGAGGCTCTTGCAGGCAGGGATGCTGTCATCCTGCTGCCAGGCTCTCAGACCTCAGAAACTTCTCTGCAATGCTCTCTAGGCTGCAACACGAGAAGAAATGGGCAAGTGGAGGAGGGGAACTTGGGATACATGATTCCCATGGTAGCAGAGGCACTTTGTGACCCTGAATAGGCTATGCCATGGGGAGTGAAGGGGATGTGTTTCAAGCTCAGACAAACCAAGAGGCAGACACAGTGTCTAGAGAACCATCATCAACTTCCTAAATCAAAGCTGTCAGCAGGCTTGGGCCACCCAGTATAACAAGGGAGATGTGCTCAACACAAGTACCTCCCTGCCATTTTGAACTCACTGTGTGTTGTAACATCAAGGCCACCACACAGCTGGGCTTTGGTACAGGATAACATAGCCCAGCTCTCCAGGAGCTACAGTCTCAAACCTCACATCTGCTTTGGGAGAGGAAGCGAGCCTGTCCACACTCCCTCACAGGGAAATTAGGCAGAGAGAAGAAATACAGCAAGCCTGAAGAGAGAGAGGAGTGAGGCTGGTGTGAGCCAGGGCTTCACCAGAGCCCATTCCCTCCTGGAATAAGGAGGCAGGTGGGGAAGGGATGTGCTCTATCCCCTGGCCCTGCACTTTCCCATTTTGCATTCCCAGCCAGCATTACGGATGGCAGAATGGGCTGTGCTGTGACAAGTTGTGCCTGCTTATCAGTGGGGTCACATCAATCCCTGGCACAGCAGAGCCAGTAGCAAGTGTGAGGGAAGCCAGATGGTTGTAGAGGTGTCAGTCTGGCTGTGCTCTGTTTGTACACGTACCACATTCACATTTACATACATCTCCACCCACACAGAGCTGGAACCAAGATAATTTGGAATAACAAAGTGGGATTTCTCTATGACAAATGCAATCTTGAGATTCACCCAGTGGATGATCCTTGTATAAACCTCCCACCCTTTCAATTACCCTTTCCCTATCCCACTGCAGCCTTGTAACTCCTCTGCTTGCCAGAACTGAGGTGACTCAGTGAAGCATCCTATTCTCCCACATGGGAACACTGGCCCAGGAGGCTTCACCTGCAGCAGGTGCTACTCAGAGGCTGGTGAATAAGAGCCCAGGGAGAGCCTGGGAGGAGCTGCCAGCTGCAGCCTCACTCCATTAGCATGAGATGTGCCAAGAGTTTCAGAGCTGATCAGCGCCAGAAGGCAACTTCCTGATGCAATTAAGATAGAGATAAATTCAGACACATCTTGCCATTCTTCTGGGCCATGTGTTGCTAATTAAAAGTCAGCCTGTATGTTTAGGATCAAGGACAGCTACACATACTTTGGTGGTAGAGAACATTTCTACATGTCCTTGTGACACTGGTAGCTGGACCTACAGAACACAGTTGTGGCTACCAGTGAGTGAAAGGTTTCCCTTGGACTTTTTTAGCTTATGCTGCACACCTGGTCCCATTTAAAAGCTTATTAAATTCAGAGAAGCAGGGCTGTCCCACAGGTCAGGAGTTTTCCGTTTTGCATTTGAATCAGCTGGATTCAAAGCATGATGTTGGGAAAGCCACCTGACTTGTGGCTTCATTCACATCGTACAGACCAGGGAGTGCTGAGCCTCCAGTGGGACCCTGCCTGCACAATAAATCTTTGAGTAAGGGACTGACTGCACTTTCAAGTACAGAGCACAGCAAGTCTCTAGTCTCTCTTCCCCTTAAGACAGCTGTGATACAAATGGTCAGTCTTTAGAGGAATTTTTTCCCATCTGTGAATTAAATTTTAACTGGGCATGATTTTCTCTGCAGCCGATGAGCATTTCTGTAGGAAGTTTTGTGATCCCAGCAAGTGAATGGAGTTCATGCTCTAACAATAATTAAATAAGAGGTCCACTTTTGGATTGAGGAGACAACATGTGTTTTAGGGTGGTCCATCAAAAGCAGAAACAGCACCATGCAAATGAAAAGACAGCTCAAACAAAGGATTTCACAATGAGACTATTACAGCTAAGCCATTTGGGATCATTGGATCTGGATCTAGTTCTCAGTCACAGCTTTGCAGTATGAGCTGAGGCTGTCACCTTCTTCTCTATGAAGGGAACAGTATTCTATCCGTTTTATATGGGAAGGCTGCACACAAATATGAAGCTATCTAACAGGCTGGACGAGCCTCCAGCAGAAGGAGCCACAGTTGACTATCCTGATGATTGCCTGCATGATCTCAAGAGACTAAAATTCCTTCTCCAAATCATGTGAAATCTCAAGAAAGCAGAAAGCCCAAAATGCAAATAATCTGTTTGAAAACGTACCATGAGTTAATTGAGAGTTCTACCCTGTAGAATGAATATTTGGTGTATATTTCTTTGTATTTCCCTCTTACTTTCCTCTTTTTTAATTTAAAGAAATTCAGAAAAAAGCTAAAGGTATGTTTCAACACCAGCTCCCTCAGCTTTGTGATCAAGTAACTTTTTCCCTCCTTCAGCTGTGACGAGAAGCTGATTGCTGAGAATTGCTAAAAGAGCAGATTAGCGCCTGCTGAACGTGGCCAGTTCCTAGGGCTGATCAAAAGTCAGGCGGTGCCCCTGACAGCTCCCCCCAGCCCTCTCTGGTGGCCACCCAGATGTTCTCCCATTCCAGCCCTCAGATTTACAATCTGTCATGGCTCACAGCTGTGAGCCAGACTCAAATGTGGTTGGAAAGACTAGACCTTGTTCCTGTGGCCTGCACCTTGCTTTCCAAAAAATGTGAGTGTTCAGAAGAGCAAACGAACCCTTGCAGTAAAGATTTCAAGTGAATGGGTCCCAAAGAAATGGATTTACCCTAAGCATGCAAACAGCCAGATGCAAGGGCACCAAGTCTCTTAGGTATTTCAGATAATACTCACTATCATTTGGAAGATGTTGGGGGTTGAATAAT
>VXBI01005805.1:609786-846594 GCA_013397375.1 Toxostoma redivivum | reverse complement strand
CCGTCCCTCAGGCCGCGGCCGCTTCCCGGCGCCGCTCCCGTTCCTCCCGCGGGACTCGGGGGCGATCGGCCGGGCCTCTTCTCGCCGTAACAACTTTCTTTGGGAAAAGAAACGCAAGAGCTCGCATCGTACGGGAGGAGCCGCCCCGGGCGCGGTGGCTCCGGCGGGGAAAAGGCCCCGCGTTGGATCTGGTGGCCCCACGCCCCCCGAGCCCGGGGAGCGCGGTGGGGCCGCTGAGGGACAGAGCAGAGAGCAGCAAAGTGTTAACGGGGCAGGACCAGAGCAGTGTTCGAGCACTTGCCATGAAAAGTTTTAACCGAAGTGTTCCCCGTATATAGAACATCCCAGTTACTCCAGTGTGTTCTGCAGACTTTGTGTACGTGTGGATGGGCGAACACCCGTATCGAGATGTGGTGGCTCTTTGGGTCCGTGTGTACAGATGCACACATACATCTCAGAGTGTTTCTATTTTACTTTGTTTTATAAAATTCCTGTTTTGAAAATCCTGTTTTGAAATGCCCGTATTTCTTGGAACTGCAGAAAACAAAGTGTTCACTGTGAATTGTGGTGTGAAGAATCAATAAGGACCAGCTGTGCCTTGTTTAGCTGTACCAGAGTTTGATGGCTGCGTGCTTTCTTTTCTAACCTACTTGAAATAAGTTTTAATTGGTAATGGGCTGTCTTATGTCTAAGTGTTAGATGATAAGATAGCTCTGAAACACGACTGTATCCAGGCTAAATGATGCAGCCATGTTGTTTAGTTCTCTGATTCGGTTGTCTGCCTAAGTTAGAAAAAATTTTGATACAGTCTGTGTGCAAGCACTCAGGATTAACTTCTTAAGAAATCCCTTACTTTTTCGATGCTCAGATTTAATTTTCACATTCATTCAGATAAGGCAGGATTTTCTTTGCCTCTTTTCCATCTCACTGCAATAGCAGATGGTATGTTTTGTGAAGGGGGCCTGAATTCTGCAAGCTAGATAAATACATTACAGTACCATATGAAAACAATGGAAAACGTGAACAAATGACAACAAAAATAATTTTGACACCTCCATTTCTGTTATTTTGACATAAAACTGGTTGTCTAAACTATGTTCCTTTGTCGATGATAGATGAGAATGAGAGAACAAGTTTCTCAGAAAACTGGAAATACCAGTGTGGTATGAACTCACTATTATGATATTTGTATTTGGGTAGCATTCCATAAGAAGCAGTTCAAATGTTACTCTGAATACAGAGAATTTTCCGTGCTTGATAAGTCAAAACTATTCTTTTGTCAGATTTTAAAATGTGGTATTTGGACCATGAACTAGTTTGTTTGCTGTAGCTCTCAGTAAAAAGTCCTGCATCTGAAACTCAAGTAATTTTGCTGTTTTGTAGAATTCTGAAGATGATGTAGCCTGCTGTGCACAGATGTGGCCTTTAGGGGAAAAGGGTTAGACTAGGACTCTGCCTTCATGTATTCTGTAAAAGTATTGCCAGAGCTCATTTGTTAATTCTGCCCATGTATTTTACACATATGAAGAGCTAGAATTCATATGAGAGGTCCCATATTGGAAATCTATTTTTTCCCTTACCCCTCTTCCTATATATATATATATATATATATCTAATATATGTTAGATGAACAAAAAAAAGTTCTTAGAGCTCCCTAAAGCATCTATTTCATAATCCCATAACACTTCCTTCAATGGTGGTGTCCATTGTGCTGCAAAGTAAGCTTAAGGCTTTTTTCTTTTTTTTTCAAATGTATGCTAATAATAAAGCATGCAGGTCACAGGGAAAGTTGCTTAATTTGAAATAAACAATACTAAAATTATGAAGTTTTCCATGATCATGAAGAGCACCTAAAAACACATTCTGATCCTTCATGCTTTGTCCCTAGAAGTTGGAGACTGGCATTCTGATGAAAGAAGCATCTGGTACTAAGTTATTGTGCAAATAGCATGGAAATCTATGTTAATTGTGTCTTTTATACTGAGACTGCTCTAGCGTTGTGAGGATTTTATTCTTTTATAGATGTAGACATATAAGTATATACAGTTACATGTTTGTATTTAACTGTATTTGTAGTCAAAAGCAAGGAAAAGTGAGCTTTTCTTTCATTTCCTTTAAATACTTTTGGTATCTGAACTGCTAAGAAAGTGCTAGTGCCAGGCAGTAGATTACCTTTTTTATGATATTAAACGAACAGCAAGAGAAATTAAATCAGCTGGGATCTTTAGTTATTGCACAGAACAATTTTAGTGGGTTACAGGATAGCAGGACTAACATTCATAGTTTTGTGCTAAGTGGCAGGACTTGAGACCTCTGTTCTGCATTAGTGCTTATTTGCTTGATCTGAAAGTTGTAGTTCCTGCTGCAGAGGAGAATGCATGAAAGATTGTGTGAAGATGCTTGAAATCCCTGGTATAATATTGCAATCTTTGCAGCATCCTTGGATTGAAATTAAAGGGGTAGCCCATTTCTGGTAGCTTTTGAGTGGAGGTAAAATTTTGCTCGGGTAATTGCTACATTAAAGAGTCTCAAAAGCTCTTCAGCTGCTTTCAAGTGGATGTAAGGTAAGCACCTTCTGCAAATTCTTGCCTTCTGTTTCTCTGGTTGTTCCGTGTCCTTTTCCCAAAGAAATTTTCACTTTGGTTTTGTAGTGTTAGGCACTAAAAGTATTTGGTACAGTTCTAGGTACTAATGAGCTTCATCTTTTTATGACCAAGAAATTCAAGCCTTCTGTGCCCAAAGGTAATGCTGGAGATCACTCTGAAGTAAACCAAATCTCTTTAGTGTGATCTTTGTTGCAAAATTTTGGGTAGCTGCAGTAGCATCTGATTGCATCATGCCATGTTATATCAGTTATATTTGAAATGTTTAAGTCAGCATGTGCATTACACTATGTTCAGGTCCTCCACAGCCTGAAAGAGACTGGCTTGCATCTGCCAGTGACAGTGTTTGATGTGCCACCTGGTTTGGTCTTTTTGATGAAGAGCCCTCTGGGATGTAATATGTGACACTTGAGTGATTGAATTATCTTGAAAGCTTTTGTAATGGTGCCCCGATTCCCTTTACCACCACTAGTTTTGCAGTACTATTCAGTGTAATTTTGGGAAATTTGTCTAGAATTTATTAAACAATTAAACTGCATTGAGTTCTCCATACTGCTGAGGACACGTTATACTTTTTAGATGCTAAACTTCTCAAAATGGAAGCAAATACGAGTTGCTATGATATTTTCTGAAGTTTTAATTTAGGGGTTCATCTTCTCTTTTAAATAATCATTTTCTACAAGGTAAAAGCTGTACTTACAGTATATAGTACTAAACTGGGAATTTGGGATCTTGTAAGGTTCTGTGTCATGCAAAACTATTTCTTACTGAAATAGTGAAATCAGGACTAACTTAAAATTAGAGTGTTCAGTATTCAGAAGATGAATTACAGATGAGTTATTGATGGTGCTGCTTAGCATCCTGTCTAAAATGTTCCTGTTATTTCTTATTAAGTGCTCTAAGAGCTAAAGAGGGGCTAATGTTTTGTTACTCAGTGAAACAGAGTAATATGTGAGTTTCACCCCAACTTCCACCTTTTGTTCTTGGGTTTTGAAGTAGAGAAGGAGAAATTAATATTTCCTTGTATGTAATCTTCCCTGGTTAATTTTGTTTATTTGCTTTCCCACAATATGAGGATTTTAAAAGAACTAATCAGACTACCCTCCTTGGACTTCAGGTTCATAGTATTTATTTTATTTTCTTGGAAACCATGAAACAAGCTCTTCATATTTCCTGTGACTTAACATTTGGTGAAGTAATACTATTTAGTAAACTTGTAACAAATGAATCTTACAATATCTCTTACTTTTCTTCTGGAGGGTATAAAAAAAATCCCTGTTCTGTGATGAATTTAGTGACAGGTCAAAATATCTTTGTGAGCTACAGCCTAGGACACTGTCTGGATTTGGCTCTTCCATTAATTTGCAAACTTATACTCCTGTTCTCCTCTTAGATTTTTTTTTTTTCCCCTTTAGCTTAGAGCTGGTAGGTTACTGGATACCATGACTGAAGTACACATTTTGCTATAGTGATTGTCAGAGTAATACCTGATCTTTTCTTTTGAAGATTTTTGTGTCAGACCTTTCTCTGTGAGCTTCCACGAGCTACTTGGGCTGCTCAGCAGTTGCCTCCTCCCCACATACCAAGTGCTCTGAAGTGATGATGGGTGCTGGATTTTCCCTCAGCTAGGCAGAGTTCTCTTGTAGTGAAAATTGGCACAATGTATGTGTTATTTCATTTAGGTATGTCGTAGAAGTCTTAAAACAACTGATTTGTACTGAAACACCACCACAATACTGGTCTTTGTAGCTTTGCCTTCATCATTAATATGTAAAGTATCCTTTTTCCCTTCCCAAATGTGTGTTCATGACTGGTATTGCTGTCAGGGATTGTTGGTAGAGTAGAAGACAGCCAAAGCTGTTGACAAGAGTTTGCAGCCTGGTTGAACTTTTTGTTCTTTTCCTCAAGGTCATGATTAAGGTAAATAATCTTAAGAAAGTCAAGTTGTGATAGAAAAGAGAGAGTAGTCGTATAATTGGATTGAGTGGAAAATAAGGGCTGGATGCTGGCAGTAGCTGTGAACTTGAGGTGTGAGTTGATTGAGGATTGCTCTTGGTGAAATTTGTTTTTGTGTTCAAAAGAGTTGGTCCAGAACTGTTGCAAAATTTGCTTTCCTTAGCTGAGTAAGAGGAGCTTGTGAGACATCTTTTGAAGTCTTTTTACCAGGCTACCTTGCACAACTGTATGGTTCACTTGAAGTTTTATTATTTTTAAAAATATTTTGATTCTGTTTAGATTTGGTTGTGTATATAAATGGGTAGGAGAGAAAGTCTTTGCACAAGATGGTAACTGTGGTTAATATGTATAATTTCAGCCATCCATATAAATACAGCTGTCTGCTGGTCTGTTAACATTTGCTATACAAAAGAGTGCTCGTGTGGGTTAAGAATAGGATCAGCTGGTGCAACTTTAACAAAGGAATGACTAGATAAGTTACTTGAATCCATTTCTTTTTTTCTCTTAGATATAAATTATGTTTTCTAACAGAAATATTTGTTTATTTATTAGATTACTGAGTATTAAATATATTGTGATAAACCACTACTCGCAGGAAATTGAGCTGCTATCACTTTATTTTACAAGCTAGTGGATGCTGGTATCTGCATGTAAAAGATTGACACACAGGGACACAATGCAAATCAGTCATATAGGCTGTGGTTATATAATCTGCTGATAGGGGGGAGGAGGGAGAACCAAACAGCTGCATCTGACCAAAAACAGAGGGTCTTGTGACTTCAAGATAGCTTAGAAAAATACTGAGGAAGAACCAAAGGAGGATGAGTACTAAAGTGGTATCAATGGAGTCAAGAATTGCCTGGCAATTAAGAGTAAGAGATTAAGATGGTAATCCTGACAAGCTGACATGTTTGAGTATGTTGTGATTTTTCACAGTATTCTGGATAAATGAAATCTTGCCTATTTGAATGAAGCTTGACCAGGATGAGACTGTTCAGAGAAAATACCAAAATCTTTTGTGTGGTATTGCAAAGGAGTTGTAGTTGCAGCTAATCTAATTTAATAACTTTTCTGTTTTGGCAGTATGGTTCTTTCAGTAAGGGATTTGAAAAAGGTCCCCAGTTTGACAAAATATCACTTTGTTCATTAATTCATAGTTGCACATCACTCTGTCCACTTTCCTCCCAACTGGATTGTGGGCAGAATGTAAATGAAAACAAATACTGAGATTTGAGATATGGGAGATGGTTAGGGTACAAAAGTATTTGGGCTAGTGCTTTTGTCTTAAATATTTCTGAAAATTAGAAATAAACTTGCTCTTTATCAAAGTAAGAAGTAACCCTCTGCTTAAAACATGGCAGTCCCATTCCTTTGGTTTGTGTTGTCCGACTGTAAGCAGTTTGTCAGATGCCACCTGAAGTGTAGCCAGCTCAGCAATGTTGCTGTGAGTGAGAGGGAATAAATTCGGGTAGATGGGGCCTGGGTCAATAATAAGCAGCAGTTTGGCTGTTCACAGCAATAACGTAAATATGGGAGTTGTTGCCTCAAGCTGCCCTAGTGGGCCAGGGAAGTACGTGGAGCAGACTTGGCAGTGAGCCCAGCCAGTAAAACAACGTCCAAGTCCTTGCATTTGTCCAGGCATGCCATGTGGGTTCGAATGACAGTGGAATTTAAGATGAGTGAAATGATCAGTAAGGCTAAGTAAAACTGCAGGGCAGGAGCAAGCTTATTAAGAAGCCAGCATTCTCTTCTACCTTTAGTACACCCATCTGTGAGTGTTCTTGTGAAATACTGGCAAAAGGGAACATTAGAAAGTCGTAGAACTGTTCAAAGTAATTCAGGGAAAATAAATTTGATTCTGAAGCACTGCGGGTCTGGTGGAAGGAGAGAAGATTGAACTTTCTGGGGGTCTGACTACAAACCCATGATCTTTCAGCAGTGAAGTCATGAAAATAGAATTCTCTGTGGTTTGATTTGGTGTTACATGGTGATTTTGATGGGTTTTTTTAAAGCAGAAACAAAACCATCATTTCAGCTTGCATGAAAGATGTTTGTAGGTAAAAACATGAGCAAGTACTTATAGCTAATTTATTAATACCAGAAATGTAATATCATATTATTTAGATTAATAGGAATTGCATGCTTAAAAATGGCTTCTCAGGCTGCGCTTTGAAGATTAGACATAACTTGTAAAAATGAGAAATATTTTTAATATAGAAAACATTCTTGAATGGAGTTGAATATTTCTGGTATTTTTGGGGGTTTTCTTAGCAGGTTGTTAGAGGGGGTTAAATAGATTATTCTTGTTTGAGTGGCTGCTAACATTGCTTTTTTGGAAACAAATGCTGTGAGAAGTGTTTTTTTAATCCCATATTTTAATTTTTTAAATGGTTTTGGAAAAAATGGAAGGTCGACTTACACATACTTTCAGAGGAGCAGTATTTGCTCTGTGCTAGACAGGGAATGAAATTGTGATCGACTGTAGTTGGGCCAGGGCAGAAACTGTCATGTTTTAACTAAAGCTATTTTACAGAGTAACCCTCTGTATCTTCATAGCCAAAATGAAAGTGTAACAGAATGACAAACTGCTAATTCAGTAATGTTGCATTTATTAACTGTTAGTGACAATGATTCATTGCTTTGATGGCTGTATAATGGCCTGTAATAATATCTGCAGTGATGTATAGCTACTCATGTGTATCTTTAGATGCTTTCTAGAAGTTGTTCCCTAAGTCAAGGACATGAAGATGAGGAGATTCAGTCATTTAGGATAACTGTATTCAAACAACAAGGTATAAGGAAATTCATGGTGTAATCCAAAGAACTACTAAGAAAATCTCTCAACATTTTGTATTTTGCATAGCTTCTTTAAATTATGTAAATCTCTGTATTTCATCAATGTAATTTGTAAAGTGTAGACTTTTGAGAGCAGTGCTGCTGTCCTTCAAATTGCCAAGCTTTTTGTGTTGGAGGCAGGAGGTTAGGCTGATGTACAGTATATGGTGACACCTCCACTCCTGCTGGAATAAACACAAGCTATTTAGGACTGGGAGGAGATGCAGAGTTACACGTGGCACAGTCATGAATCGTGCTAATATCACCATCTCTGTATTTTGGGGTGTTATTCTGAACCTTGCTGGAAAAAATGGTTATTCATGCTCAGTTTCAGCCTCCTTTTTTTCATTTGGCTGATTTGTGTTTCTGCCTTGTATTGTATCAATCTAGCAAAGTGAATCCAAGGTGTTTCTGATTCTACATTCATGTGAGCAGATAGGAAAACAAAGCAGTTTCAGATTGTCAGTATGGCTCATTATAGTTCTTTGATGTACACAGCCTTTGAGTCTAATGTGCCTGAAGTCCACATTTAAGCTGCATTATAAAATATTGGTGGAAAGCTGTAATAATTAATGGTTTGAAATACTGAGTTAACTATATGGTAGGACTGTCTGCTGTGGAATGATTTGCCCTCTGTCATGCAGGCCAGCTGTAGAAGTACAGTGTAATTTGGCCGAGGTGTGAAGAGTTCCCAAATGAGTTTGTTCAGATATTATCAATACCAGTTCTCAGTCTCTGTGTCATGCTCTGTTTGATAATCAGAAAGGGGATGCCTCCATTTCAGTCTCCCCCCCACTGGGTAATTGTTCCCCACTTGGACATCTTGCCTTGGCTTCCTGCTCTCCTTTTCTACTAGGTTTCACAAAGACTCTGGTCTGTGTCACTCTCCTGTAGCTAAAATACACATTTTCTTGCATGCTTCTATCTGTTTGCTTTGATATGGCCCTACTTAACACCTTCTGATCTTGGAAATTTGCCTTCTGCTCAGTGCTTGCTTTGGGACTGGAGCAGTGAACTGGCAGTCTCTGTATAGAGCAGCAGGTTGCTGTGAGCCAGATTGTGTTAGAAGTCGGTGGTAAAGGCATCCACGTAGAAGTTAGGTGAATTAGGTGAGGACTTCAGTTCATGGTGTTCAAATAACTGGAGAGCCTTTTTATGGAGTCTGTTGGTTTTGCCCCCACAAAGGAAGAGTTGGGCATGGTAGATTGGCCCACAATACCAAGAATCTAGGCAAATTATATGTGGCAATTACAGCACATGAATAATTCCCTTGTTCCCTTCACTCAGTATTTGCCTAATCTCACCTTTATGCTCAGTCTACTTTCAGTGAGTCAGGCACAGCACACCAGATTGGAGTGATCAGGCTTCTCTCAGATCCCATGTCTACACATCTGCAATGCTCTGGGGTTGCAGGGCTGCAGTCCTTTTGCAGACTCTAACACCTGATTATATAGTATAAGATAGTTCATCTTTAGAACAGTAGTGTCCAAAGGCTGCTCATACTCATGTGGGAAAGTACCTGCTGTGCCCATGTACTGTGCTGTTTCCAAAAGGCTGTACACTAGTATCTCTGAACTACTGGGTCACGTTAGGATGGCTTTTGAGCTGACAGTGAATGACAAATGAGGCTTCATCAAACTGGAGGGCAGCAGCTTCTGTTTTGTCTACAAGGTTATTATGCAGTGAAATACCGTGTCTTCTTAAATGATACAGCCACAGATTAAAAAAAGGAACCAAAGAGGAGCCCAAAGAACTTGGAGGCAAGAAACAGATTTTTTTAAAGCAAGAAACAGTTTGGTTTTTTTAACCATTTTTTTTAATGAATCATCCTTAAATACTGAAACAAAGACTTTATGAAGTTATCATTTAAAGACATGCTTCGTATCAATCAGAAATAGCAGGAGAGCTGGAGAAGGCACAGGTAGAAACAATACTTAGCACTTCCGGTTGTTGTTTTCTGTTTTGTAACTGAACTTACAATGACTAATTCTTGTTGAATCTTACAGTTACAAGTTGAATTCTTTACCTGCTTTGTACATACCTTTATATCAATGCATCTCAAAGCTATTCTTTCCCTATTTGAAATTTAATGTAATTACTTCAGTGTGAAGCTGGATGTATACTAAGACAACAGTTCTGTTTTATATGGTATGAGGCTGTGGCCTAAGAGTTTTAGTTGCATGTTACGTTTTGATTTGATAGTGAGCACCAGTGAACACCTGCAGTTCTTGTCCTGGTTGCTTGTTTCCCCCCATGTCCTAAAGCTTGCCATTCTGTCAGTTGTGTATATACAGGTGTTAGTGAACTGTAAATATAATTGCCAAAATCATCTGTGTTAAAAGAACCTCTCATTTCCCCTCCCCCTTTGTGTGTGAAGGTGTGTGGGAGGGTGGTTGCTGCTGAAAAAACCTTAGTGTAGTTACACCCCAAGAGCCAGTATGTTCTTATTTTAGTCAGCGTCAGTTGTAAACATTTGATATGCTGGATTATTCTCTTGCTTAAACTAGTGCAGCTTCTTTATTCTTCTGTATTTCTACCAAGCATAATGAATTCTTATCTGTACTAGAATTTGGAAAAGACTCATTGATGAGCTCTCATTGTTGAGAAGATTATTTTTCTTCTACATTTCCAGTATTCTTGCTTAGCAAAAGAAAATGAGTGAAACTGTCACTGACACAACAGAACAGCCTCTGGCATACATGACTGACAAAAGTAAAATCTATTTTTATCCTTTTTTGCATAATCTGATATGACCATGAAACAGCACAAAATCATTGAAGAGAGTGAACTGCTTCTTCAAAATGAGAGTTGTAAAATCATCCTTTTCTGAAAACTTAAACTTGCATTACTGCTCCACGCGTTGTTAACTTTGGTCTAGAAGGATGTTTCCCCCTACTCCACCCTGCTCCCTTAATTTTTTTCACAATTTATTCTTTTTCAGTACTGTATTTGGTTTGCTAGTCAGTTGTACTCCTTATAAATGAATACATTGCTATGTTTCAGTTTGAGGTTGTGGGGTTTTTTTAAGTTGTTGTTTAAGCCTGTAGGAAGTGTTTCTGGAGAACCAATAGCTTGTAATGGAAAACTGGATTTAAATATCCAATTATAGAGCTTTAGTGCAATAGTGTACCAAGAAGAACTCTGATCAATCGTGTTTTTAAGTGCTCAAAAGAAAAACTTGATTAATGGCTATTTTGCATTCCCTGTGAAGATTAAAACTCCTCTTTTATCCCAAGAAATATATAAACTTGTGCAAACCTGAAGAATAATGAAATAAAAAACCAACCACATATGCTTTTTGTCCTGTTTTACAAATATTTTTGTAACCGTTGTATTCAGAAAGAGATAATGGTAACTGTCATAAATGGAAAACAGAAGAGTTGGTCATTCTTTTTTAAAGCTTGTAAGTGAGACAGACTTGCCTGAGAACACACATGATGTCTGTGTCAATGTTGAGGTCTTTCCTCATGCTATTTAAAGGACTTGATTACTGATCCTGCTTTCACAGTAGTAGTTTTATAAGAGCTAGGTCATGTTGCACTTTCTTCTTACCTTATAGTAGTTCCTATTGTCTAAAAATGTTTGTTTATGGGCTTGTAAACTTAGAATAATAAAACAGCTTGGGTAATTCTGGCACAAGGCTTGTGTTCAGACATTTGATAGTAATTGACCTTCCTTCTCTGGAGAAATCTGGCTGAGTGCACAGCTGCACATGTGCATGTGCCACTACATCACTGGGGAGTGAACAACTGGTGGGCAAGCATTGCTAGTCCTAAATGTGCATTCTGATACAGCAAGTAGCAAGCAAAATGTACTTTAGGAGCAGTTGTTCTGGATATTATTTAATTATATTCCCCAGTTAGACAGCTTATGTTGAAGTGTAGTTAGCAGCTTAGTATGGGATGAGCCAGCATTGTTTTAATACTGAACAGGAGCTTCTGTACATGAGGCTGTTTCCAGACAGTAGCAAATGTACATTCAAAATGAGCAACCTTCTGGTTCTCATTGACAGTGGATGACACAGACGCCTGATGTAAGATTGCAATGAAAGTCTGCAGCTTTATTTAGCTGATACACTGTGAATATAGAGCATCTGCTCATTTTTGTGATCCCTCAGTAGTGAACCTGATCTCAGCAGAGTAAGGGAAAAGGCTTCAGTAAATTTCTAGACTCATGGCTTCTCTGTGCATGGCAGCATTAAAAGTCTTAGTAAGTAAAAACAAAGCTGAGTTTCTTTCTATGCCATTTGTCCAGAAGATCTCCTTTGATTGTAAAAGAAAATTTGTTTGACGTGATTTGTTCTTAGGAAATAGTGACTTGTTCTGTTTCTTTGTCTCCTTTAAAATGCTTTCTGGAACAAATAAACTATTAATACTACTTCTAAAACTGAAGTTGAACTTATTGGCCCATAATTCTTTGGTAATATTTAACCTTTTATTTAGTCCATTTTTCTTTATTCTGTATTGCTGTTATATTTTTTAACAGTTTATTAACTGTTGTCCTTACTAAAGCAAAAGCATTTAGCACACCTGCCTTTTCAGTGGCATGAAGGGCTTTTGATGTGAATGGCACTCTTCTCTTGGTCTGTGTATTTTGCTGTGTCTGTCTTGTCTAGCTTCTTGCCCTCGTGCTTGTGGTAGTTTTTGTGCTCTACCTTCATAGTCTTCCCTAGTTTCTGTGTCTTGAGTGCTTTCTTATATTTTATGGCCAGTGAAGGCCTTATGACTTGGCTAACTTCTTTATTGTCTTTCTTCCCCCAGTAGGATTGTTTGAATGTAATAGTTCTCCTACTAAGTAACCAGATTTCCATAACTCCATTTTTTTCCCTTGGGCTTCTCCATAACTCTTTTTTCCTTACACTTGTCTATTGTGAGACTTCCCTTTGTTTGTTTACCCTCTGCTTCTTGAAGCCCTGTGTTGGATTTGTTTTGTACTGTTTTCACTGCTTCCTCTTTTAAGGGATATCATCTAAGTTTTTTTCATTTTTTTCCCCCAAGTTGTATTTTTTTGTATGTTTACTAGTTCCTTAAGATAGGTTAGAGGGCTCTTCCAGATTGGATTCTCTGCAGTCTTTATTAGGACAAAAATAATTCCTGGTAAATAATCTAGTAGAATTAATGACATGATTTGTAAAGGTCTTAGTGTTGTCCTTTTTTTGTGAGCAGCTAACTTATTTTAACATATGTACTGTAAGGGGGAGTTGTGTGTGCAAACTGAAATAAATCTACATGTTTATCAATTGTGTCTGAAAATTACTAGGGTGACTTAGACTTTAAACTGTGTTGTGTTCACAGTGTTAATTATGCTTTTGGGATTGGATATCCATTAGGTTTCTAGCTTCCTGTTTTGTGTGTGTGCAGCTGGGGAGGGGTAACAGGACATCACAGTGCCAAACTCAGGAGAGGCTGTTTATCAGGAGAGGACCAAAGAAGCCTGAGTCAGAAAAGTTCTGTCTCTTGTCTGCTCCATCTCTTCCTCCGTTCTTCTCAGCTGCTGTTGGTAATTCTGTGCTCATCTGATCTCTTCACCTCAGTCTTGTGAAAATTAAATTCTGAATGAACATCTGCTTTTTGTAAATCTCTGTGACACTGAAAGTAGAGAAATTGTCTTAAATATTTTAAGATTTCTTGATTATTGGTGCAAGAGGAATAAGGCTGTTTGCAATGGTGAGAGATTTAGTGCAAACAATGTGCTGCTACTGTTCCTAAAACCATTAATGACAGTAAGTGGTTACACACAGGGCTTGAAGACTTCCAACTGCTGTTTTTCTAAAACATTCTTATTATATTTAAAAAGTTCTGTAGCTGTAACTGTTTTATTTCTAAGTTTTGATAAGCTGGATAATAGCCTTTATTAGGATTGCCTTTTTCTTCCCTTGATCTATGCTTTTATTAATACTGAGTTAGGAAACAGGCATCCATGGACTTGCACATTAATACACCAATAGATGTCAGAAGCCTATAGCCAACTACTGTCTGCATTTCATGTTTTGAGATGGAAAACAGCAAAAAGAAAGACCCTCAATTAATGCTTTAAGAAAAGTGTTTGTCACCCTAGTGAAAGGACAGGGAAATGAAGTTTTGGTAATGCTCAACATAGTGAGCTTGTGTTAATTGTGTGTGGTACGTGCAATAGTCCTTCCTGAGAATCCTGATCCTTTCAGTGTGTATATACTTAGAAATCAACCTATGCTGATTTTCTGTGCTCTTAACACATATAATAGTTAATGATATATAATACAGACAACTGTCACATATAACCATAATATATATAAAATCATACAGTGTTTATAATGTTGCTAGGTACTCCTTAAATGCAATGTGTGCCTCCTTTAATATATTTCTTACAGAATTGTTCCCTGTTCATGAACCTTCAGCCTTTTCCGTTTTGTTTTTTTTATGAAGTCTGAGGAATGTAGTCCATTCCTTGGTAACAATATGCTTTCTCTTAATTTGAAAATACTTCCCTGTGTCTGAAAAGCTGATGTTTTGTTTCTATTTTAGTTAATTTTAAGCTGATAGCTATTAGTGAAACTGATAATAGACTGAATTCATTAACAAACTAATTTTTTCATCATGGAAAAGTCTAAAATGCATAGCTTCCTGTCTGGATATTTTAACTGATTGTGAGAGAAACTACATTTATTTTAAAACAAATATTAATAGTCTGCTGGTACTCAGGATAAAAATAATTTTTAAAAAAGAGCTAACACTAAAGATGCAATTAATGTCATCTAGCCTGGATTTATGGAAAATTAAAGAGTGAAGACCCTATTTACAAGTAAAAAGAAACAAGAGTAGAATCACAGTGGATACTAAATATGAAATGAAGTTGTGCTTTCTACTTCGATTTCAGACAAATGTCTCATATTGGCAGTTAATTCAATATTGAGAAATGGGGCAAGAAAATCTACTTCAGTTCTGTGAGACAAAGTTGCTGATTTTGTTAACAGTACTTGTACTCCCTCTCAATTGCTTGTTTTTCTTTGGAATATTTCCTGTGTTTTGGATAAGTTAGTGAGATCTGAGAATATTTTGTTTTGCCTTATTTTGCTGAACAACTTGTGCTCAAATTTCATGTGATTGCATTGAGAAATGCTATTTAGCATAGGCACTTGGGAGTTTTCTATCCTACAAAAAATATATCTCAGGAATACAATTCTTCATAGCATCTCTAATAATATTCCTTGTTAGGCCTCCTTTGGTTGAATGTTTTTAGTAGTTCATAATCTTCATTCTAGTTTGAGTCGCTGTAAGATGCTTTCTATTGTTAAAGTAGATCAGTATTATATATGTGATGTTCTCATGCTTGTAAGTATTGACTGGGCTTGCAGAAAGTACCCTAGTCCTATTTATGTCAAAATAACGAACTTTTAATGATTTTTTATTAAAAATGTTTAATTAAAAGTGGAATGTTGTTACAATGAAGATGAAATTTGAATTGATTGTTCAAGCTTAGACCCTTCCAGGATTTCAACTCATTTTTCTGTTTGTGTTATTTTTTCAATGATTGAAGATGTGTTTAAACTGTGAAATCAGTTTGAAAACAGGATTCACAATAGAAAACCATACTGTAGTCATATTTAGTTGTAAAATAGACTGGGGGAAATTTAAAATTAAGAATTTGCTTTATTTTGTGTAACTAGTGTAATGGGAAATGTCTCGATAACAGTCCATATCTGGGAAACAAAGGATTTTGTTTATGGCATTTATCCAAGTATTGCATTCTGAGTCTTACTTCTTTTCTTATCTTTTTAAATTTTGTTTTCAGATCTTGAGTCAGATGACTGTGCGTCCATATACATCTTTAATGTAGACCAGCCATCATCCTCTGTCAATCAGCCAATTTGTATTCCTCGCCATGGACTGCAGTCTCACTCCTCTCCTACAAGATTTCAGAGTCACAAGAACTATGAAGGCACTTGTGAGGTACCAGAATCCAAGTACAGTCCACTAGGTGGACCCAAACCCTTTGAGTGCCCCAGCATTCAAATCACATCGATTTCACCCAACTGTCACCAGGGGATTGAGGCCAATGAAGATGAATTACACACAAATGGCACAGAAAATGAGTATATGGAAAGGCCTTCCCGGGACCATCTCTATCTTCCTCTTGAGCCATCATATAGGGAATCATCCCTTAGCCCGAGCCCTGCCAGCAGCATTTCATCCAGGAGTTGGTTTTCAGATGCATCCTCTTGTGAATCCATTTCCCATGTTTATGATGATGTAGACTCAGAGCTAAACGAAGCAGCTGCTCGATTTAACCTTGGCTCTCCCTTGGCATCACCTGGTGGTTCTCCAAGAGGTCCCAGTGATGAATCGTGGCAGCAGCCTTATGGATTTGGGCATGCCTTGTCACCTCGACAGTCTCCCTGTCATTCTCCTAGAACTAGTATTACAGATGAAAATTGGCTGAGCCCTAGACCAACATCAAGACCCTCATCAAGACCTACATCCCCCTGCGGGAAACGCCGACACTCCAGTGCTGAGATTTGCTATGCTGGTTCTCTCTCTCCTCACCATTCTCCAACTCCATCACCTGGCCATTCTCCCAGAGGAAGCGTAACAGAAGACACGTGGCTAAACACTTCCATTCATAATATACAAGGCCTTAACTCTGGCCTTTCACCATTTCAGTGTTGTACAGAGACTGATATTCCTCTAAAAACCAGAAAGACCTCAGAGGATCAGACTGCCACTTTATCTGGAAAAATAGATATCTGTCCTGAAGAGCAAGGTAACTTGTCATCATCCCTTGAAACTGCAGTAGATGATTGCTCTGGATCTCAGCATACTTTGAAAAAAGACTTGCCTGGAGACCAATTTCTTTCTGTTCCTTCGCACTTTACTTGGAACAAACCGAAGCCTGGTCACACTCCTATATTCCGGTATGTGATTAGAAAGTAATTCCTTCCTGTTTTTTCCCCTCCTGTGCATCTTAAATAGACATATAAATGTCCTTGTATTTCAGTGATGCAGAAGACTTCTTAAAGAAAATTTTTTGAAAGCAGATAGATGTTATAATTATGAAAAAAAAGTTGATATACCAAATATCCTTCATCTTTAAAGAATACAGTAGATGCATTGCAAATAGGACTCGTTTTATTTAAGTAAAATTTGTGTATATGCACAGAACCCAGCTGAATTATCTGTGGATTTTGTACATGCTTTGCAGTTCCATCTAATCTGAGCACTTGACGTTTTAATACAGCTAGGGAAACCTGACTTACATGATTTTATAATACTGGGAGCTCACAAAAGAGCTAGGGAGTTTATTTGCTTCTTTGGGCTAATATAATTCTAGAAATAGAATAAAGAAAAAAATTTGTATGCCATGTCGAAAATCATCCAGCAAGAATGGATGTCTGGACTGTAGTTCCAAGGTATTTCCACCATCCATGATAGAATTAAATAGGTCTTTTCATTTTTCAGTCCTGTCATGTACTAGCAGGATGATTTGTGGAGACTCAGAAGAGGGAACTGGTGCAATTGAGGGAAAAAGTCCCCCTCCTTTCCAGCCTGTTACTTTTTAGATAGATTGGTTCTGTGATCATTCAAGTTACAGAGCTTGTATAAATTGTTCAGAAGTTGTCCTCTAGCTTGGCTTGTTAATAGCTAAATATATTTAAACAATACTTATTCAGCCATTTGGTTATTTTCTTGCCTGATTTCATAACCACAGATTTTTATTTCTCTCCACAGAATTGTACTGGTTTTAGTAAATTGAAGTGATTTTTTTCTCTTTTCTTCTCCTTAAATGTTCTTCCACATAACTGTTTATGGATGTAAAATGTAACAGTAAAGACACAAAGCTGCTGGCTGGAAAAATCTGTTCTACCAGGTCTGAAACTACTGTGGTAACAGAAAAGTTAGCTGTCCTCAAGTCTGGGTTTTTTTTAAATTCTATTGCCATCTATTAGTAATAGGTGTTCAATATGTTGCTAGAATCTTTTCATTCAAACTAAAACAATGATGACTGTTTTAACTTAACTGTGTATTTTGGGATTGTATTATATTTATGTAAGATACTAAGTATTCTCAACTTGGCATTTTTGTTAGTTTGCAGACTAACATTGCTCGTAAAAGGTGAGCACTGCTGTAGGGTTAGAGGTCATGAACATACAGGCATGGGATGTGGATCTGTGGTTCTTCTATGGGATGAACAAAGTGGTTTAAAACACAGACAGCTCTTGCCTGTTTCCTCTTGCACTGCAGAGAACTGAGTAAAACTGAATAAAAAGAAATTATAGTGTTTTCATTAAAAAGTAAAAATATTTTTTAAAATACCAGACTTTATTTATAAGCTAGAACTGAAGAATTTCTATAAATATAAGATGGGGAAACAGACAGAAAACAATGAAGACTACACCTGTACACAAGGAAACTACATAAATCTATTAAGCTGGGTACTTTTGCTGCCAAAAATGTCAGGTGACTATTGAGTTAGTGGAAATGGCTGCACTGGCAGCTCTATCCTTGGTGAAATGTTGAATTACTTAGCAGTTGTAGGCTGTTCCACAAGGGGCTATGGCAGTGTGCATCTTCAGTAGGTAGATTCCATTCTAATATTTTGTAATTTTGATTCTTGTAAACCAAGGTAACTAAGTTGACCCTTACATTTCATGAATGAAAATGAAATGCAAGAAGATCCACTGTTTCTTAATGGTTGATGGTGGTGACCAAAACTGAGCATATTAGTTGTCATAAAGAATTATATAATCCCTATTTGTGCATTTATTCCATATTGTATGTACAGTTGTATTAGTTGTAGTATAAATTACAAGATATAGTAAAAATAGTACACTTTTTAATGTCTTGATTGTATTCTCAAGCACAAAGTAGTGCATGAGGTAAGCAGGAATATTGATTCCAAACAGATGAGGTGCACACCCAACTGCAATAATGGACCCCTGGTAGGAGGGGAGGGTAATTTGTCTCACATGTTCCGTGGTGTGAAATGTGTAGGTAGCACCTTCTGCTCTGAATGCTCTCTAAAGTTTTGTACATCTGTTATCTACTTTATCTGTCAAGCCCTGACCATGTTTTCCTTCATTCTTCTGTTTTCAGTAAGTGTGCAATGCTTAACAAAATCTAAAAATGCATAAGATGCTTTTGAGCATATTAGTCATATTTCACATGTCGTCTAAACTGTTGTGCTAGATGACAGCTAGTTATTTGCTCACAGAAACCCATAATCTGCCAGTCAGAGGCATGTGAAAAATGTCTGTGTATTCCATACCCAGTCCCATTTCTGCTCCCTTGTCAAAGATAAGTGTAGGCAAGGGCCTGGCCAGGACCACTGCAATTCCTGCCTACAGGTGAAAGAACTGGGGAGCAGCTTCTGCAGAGGGAGTAGTACAGGAGGTGTCTGTTGATGATGTCCCTCACCAGGTATGATGGCAGATTCAGTTGGTCATTTTACAGAGTATTCAGCAATGAACTTGGTAATTTTATTTATTAATGGTTACTCTTGTTACTGTTTAAGTTACCTGTTTCTTTCACCCCCAGCCTCCCCCCAGGGTGATGGATAAGACATAGTTTTATCTGTATCTCATGTTTTCCTTCCACTCCACTTAAAAAACCCTTTCTTTTTGGAGTCTTATTGCAGCGATAGTATATCCAACCTCCCCGTTTGCATTTTACCCCAACATTCCACAAATGCACTCATTTTATTACTTTCTTGCACATTTGCTGTTGGAGTTTGAGTTGTAAGAGTTCTAGAAAGTGCAAAAAAAATCAGAAAGTCTATTCTACAATACTTTTTTTTTACTTGAACAAGGAGAATAAAAAGAGTCAAGAGATGACATAGAAATCTCTAATGAGAAGGTGATATAGTACAATACCTTTGATGAGGACTTCACTTTACAAGTACAATTCATAAAAGATCATCAGCCTTGCTGGTGCTAACCTTGGTTATGGTCTTATGGAGTTAAGGACCATCACAGACATGGCCAGCACTAGTGCAGGTAACATGGGCCTGTTTTTTAGAAGAATGGTCACTGATGATGCACTTGAAACCAAGCCTAAAAACAAAAATAACAGAACTGCCATGATTTATTTTTTGCTTTAAACTTAAAATTTTATCATGATTGACTAGTAGAACAGTAAACTTTAGGTTTGGTAAAGTGGATCTTGAGAATCTAATTTGTGTCTTAAGCAAACAGGCACTTTGCTGGGTAGCAAACTTAATGAGTTGTTCACTTTTTTCTTTCTTTCTTTAGCCCCACAGTATTTGATGGTGATAAATGGCACTTTTGTTTTGCTTTAACCAGGCAATATTCATTAATGGTCAAAAATCTTGAAATAAAATCTAGTTTCTTTTACTTCCCTCATGGAATTCACAGAGACTTACACATAGATTTAAAAATTACACGTGTGTTGGCATTTGTCTTGAGACTGTAGTGTCATGAATTTAATCTATGACACTGAGAGGTGATGGGACATCAAATATTTTCTTTGTTCCAGTGGTGATGAACAAACAGGCTTTGACAGATATATTTACAGCTCAGAAATCTTTTTAATGTTGAATATGTATTGGCAACTTGAGAGTATTATACTGCTAAAAACTAGGATGGCTGACAATTTAATTAATTTGTTCAGGAAAAAATTAGTTTAAATAAAGTGGTATATAGTGGAATACTTTGGAAAGCTGTTTCTCTTGTCTGAATTTTTCTCTTGGAAGTCTAAAGAATAGAGAGTAATAGAATTATGTCCTATTTTTGCCATAACTATATTGACCCTTCAGTCTTGATCTTCAGAACTCCACTCATATTGAAAGATTTCTATAGACAAAGTTAGTCTGCCAAGTATTTATCACCTTATTCTGATAAATAGAAGTAACACCAGCTATTCTACTAGCAAAACTTTCAAATGAAAATGTTTGCAAATTACTGACTTTGAAAGATAAGGACCCACTTAAGTGAGACAAGCAAAGGAACTTTGAACCTTTTAGGTTTTTAATAAGTGAGTCTATCACTGTCATGTTTACACACCATTAATAAATCCAGGGAAATTGAGGTAGTGTTTAATAGAGGACCTTTGTGCTGTACCTGTTATTCATCTCTCCACTTTGTTCTGGGATGATGGAACAGAGATTTCTGTGTGCCAGTTCACAGTACTCTGACAGCATTGTGAACTGTGGCTCTGCTAAGAGCAGAATTGTGGTATTTTGAATGTAAATAGTATTAATAATGTCTATTGATAGGCCACTGTGGCAGCTGGAATAGCCCCAAAACTTCTTAATTTCAGAATTTTTCCACCAGGGAGAATATGGCTTTGTTCTAGGCAGTGAAGAGCAGCCACAGCAGTATTTTGGCTCTCCAAAAGTTCTTGAAAACCATAATAGTGGATCATAGTTAGGATTTGAGATTCTCAGGGGGTTGCTGTGTTGCAACATTGGCTTGTCACAGAATACACCGTGGGTTCATCTCTGCAAAAGTTTGGGATGAGGAAAAAATGTGGAATAGCCATTGTATGGCTTTTTCCCTTTTGAAATGCTGGGAGGAGCTGTAAGTGGAAAAATATTTTTGCTGCAAATGAAAATTAATGAAAGTATCTCTTTGGGAGATCTGGGAGTCTTGACCAATGAGGGAAACAAGAACTTTCACAACTATCTGGAGATAGTGTGGGGTATCTTTGAAAGATTGCTACTAGAATTAGTGGCTACAAAGAGGTAGGAACATTTTCATACAGAAATATAAATGTAGTAAAGCTGGCTTCAGACCTTTCCCATATTCAGCATCTGGTACAAAATAGCATTGCTTCGTATCAAAAAGTATGAAAAGCATGCAAATTTTTACTTCTTGCACCCCTAAGGCTGACATGATTTTTCTCATTTGATACTAGATTCTATATAGAATAAAAAGAAACAAGAAAATACCAAGAGTTTGTGGACTGTATTCTGTTGGGATTTTAAAATTATTTAATGTTCAATCTTGTGGATTCATGTGACTTTAAGAAGGTGACAGTGCTGGCTAGGAAGTTTCCATTCTGCTTCCCACCCCTTAGTTCTGCTTGAAGGTGCACAGACCGCTGGGATTCTAGTAAATTAATAGGATTTTAAAATTTACATTTCAAAAGGAACCAGAGCTGGATCACCGATTCAGTTCAATGTGTATCTCTATAGTATTTGTCTCAAAAATGTCTAAGGATGACATGGAAGCAAAAATAGATAAAACTGATACCCCTACAGGGCAGAAAGGTGCATGACAGAGTATTCTAAAACCTTTAAATAATCCGCTGCTGCTGAGAAGTTCAGAGATAGAGATAGCAAGAAAAATATTCAGAGAGAAACAACAGTTTGGATATCCAACATCAAAAGGGGAAGCAGCTGTAACTGTCAGACCAGCTACATCTAGAAAACATCTGTTTGATGCAGTACAGCCTCAAAAGCTGTGTCATTTACTGGGGAATCTGTGTTTTGGAAGCTTTGCAATTTTTTAACGTTTTAGGCACCTGCATGTGCACAGTGCATTTCCTTGCTCTCTTGTGCTGTTATTTTCTACTTATTTTCAAAGAATGACAAAATCTTGAGACTTGGTTATTTCCTTGTCTCCATATTTGTTCTAATATGCCAAATATTTTTTGAAATTATAATTTGCGTCTGGTACAACTTGTGCCACATTATTGTTAGTTAATTGCAGGAGGAGTAAATGTCTCTGAGACACTGTACAGAGAGTGGTCATGAGCAACAAATACTTTTTTCCTGACTGAATGTATCATTCAACTTGCAGTAATACCTCCCAGTAATTGGTGTATAGCCTGTGGTGCATTAACAGAATTCTCTCAGACACTATATCTATTCAGTGTGTATTAACTGTTTTGACACAGAAATTTGGTTATGTGGGGGATAGAAAGATTTTCAGAAACCCTTTAAAAAACACATTAAAAAATTCTCACATGCAACACTTCTTTTTACCCCTTTTTAGTATCTTCTAATCCTGATGTTTTTCTTTCCTTTCCAGACTGAAGACTTGAACCCTTCTCCCTCAGTAGCTATAAGAGTGAAAATGGCAAGATGTAGTTGGTAGCCAGTAGTAGCATTTAGGCGGTACATCTTGGAAGGACTGGGCTTATACTGCATTCCTGACAGTTCCCTCCTTTAGTGTTGGCAACACCATCATCTCCTACCCTGTAAATGCTATTGCTGTGGGAGGACCAGTCATCAGACATCCTTATGGGGGGAAGAAGCCTCTCTGCTGTGCATTGAATGCTTGTGGAGATTATTTATTTATTTCTGACGTTTCTGCCTTTCAGTGAGAAGAAAGGGAAATACTCACATTCTTCCTCTCGTCACTCTGAAAAAGGTGCTTCAGGAGAGAAGGTTTATGTTTTAATGCCAGCTCAGCTCTCTCCTGAAGTGCACAGCACAGGTGTCCATGAAACAGCAGACCAGCAGCTTGGGGGTTGTTCCCCTCAGAGGAGGCCAGCAAGCAGTTCTGTTTCTTCTCCTTCTTTCCCATTCTTAATGACAGACATTTCTGTGGTTAAAGGTAGATCTGTGGTGCTGCAGGCTGAGCCCAAGTCCTTCCAGATACTTCCTAAAGACAGAGATTTCTTTCTTTTTTTTCTTCAGTCCAAACATTTTTCTTCATTCTCGACTGTGGATATGTTTTTATATGTCTTAGCTAAACTCTCCACAAGGAATCCTTTATCTGTCATGGATCTGTGACTATTCATGTTTGTGGATAATTGCTTTGATTGGTAGTGGGGTTTTACCAAACTTCCTGTGAAGTGGAAAGACATGAAATCGAGCTTTTCCAGATGATACAAACCTGTATTTATCCATCACTTTAAAACCTAATTTGCTTTCCCTGTTGGTCAGAGTAAGGTATTTATTTTAAAATTTATTTTAAAAGGTTGTTTCTATTACAAATGTTTTCATTTGATAAATAATGCTATAAATGTTCACTTTAAAATGTTCATAATTTAATTTACCATACCAGGTAATTACTGGTTTGAATCTAACTGTTCATCTTATTAGAATCTTAAGTCTATAAATCTATGCAAGTAAAAAGGTAGGTATACAAACATTGGTTTGAAGTTCTTCCATGTTATTTCTATTACTGTATTTTGTTCTTCCCTGGAGCAATTTTGCTACTGTGTGTGAGGGTGTGCCGGTGGACAAGCTGAACACACCTTCAGGTGTCTTTGTAGCCTTTTGCAGTGTCTTTATGCTTAGCTAGAGCAAGTAGTTTTTAAAATCTTTGGGTGATCACATAGTGTTCATTTTAACAATAGTTAACAAAATGCAGTGCTTGCCAAAGGAAAACGAAAGCAGCAAGCTGGAAAATAATGCAGAGTTAATGACTGGCAGGTTGAGTTTAGACTGTTTCCTCAACCACATTTGAATTTGCTTGCTGATATACTTAAGGTTAAAAAGTGAATATAAGGGCATTATGGAGTAGCACTGGTACTGTGTGGCTGGGGGTCTTAGAATACCTTTCTTTTGCTCAGGTGTTGGAAATAAGAAATGCCATTGCAGTTGAAGATTTTAATGTACCCGCAAAACTGTGGAATTTTCACATAGCAGTTTTAGGCTGATAGTTATTCTTATTTGGTTATCATTTGTTAGGCAAGTGACATCACTGTCTGTATTTTACAGTGAAGGCTTTGTGCTGTGGCCAGATTGGCACAGTTCATGTAACCAGTGTGCATATCTTGATTGCAGCACATCTTCATTGCCACCTCTTGACTGGCCTTTACCAAGCCATTATGGGCAGTGTGAACTGAAAATAGAAGTCCAGCCTAAAACTCATCACAGAGCTCACTATGAAACAGAAGGAAGCAGAGGAGCAGTAAAAGCATCTACTGGAGGACATCCTGTAGTAAAGGTAGGAAGTCTGGCTTTCTTGAATAGAAGGTAATTTTTAACTACAGTTACTGGTATTTACAATGCTGTGAATTGTTACCTTTTGTGAAGCTTACAGCCTTTCCTGGGCAAGATTTTCTCCCTTAAATGTAATGATAACTACTTTGAAAACACTGACCAATAAAACCAATTATTGTTGAGCTCAGAATTAGATGTAAGGTCCTGGTAAATTAGACTTGGCTTTGTCATTGTGCTCTCTTTGAAGAGGATATGTGGGTTTGGTCTTGTTGGAATAACTGCATGCATGAGATGTGATGTGCTCCTCTCTGGCTTGGAGTGTTCAAGTGTGTACACAAATGTCATGCTCTGTGCTGCGAAGACTTCTGGGTTGGTTAGGGATAGTCACTCATGTCTCCTTTAATATCCATGGTGTCAGCTGACTCACACAGCTTGAAAGGGAACCCACCCTCATTCACTGAACATGGGGCAAATGGTGCTGAGAAACTGTGGGGCTTCTTAAGGTGCCTTGGTTTATGTTTGCCACATCCTTAGGTGAAAGCAGTGTCTCTTTACTTACCTCAGTATTGTTTAATGGTCTTTATCTTAGTTCCAAGCCAGGTTAAGACAAAATTTAATGGCTTGTTTATAAGCCAAATCAGACAACAGTTACAAAATCTATTTGAAACAAAGAGGGGAGAAAAGTCTGATTACACGAAGGTCACAGCAGGTTTTGTCTTTATCTCCAAATCGAGGATATTTCGTGTTCTTTTCCAATAAAATTACAGTCAGTGTTTCAGTCCTAAATCTTTTACTACAGTCTGTACATTAAAAATATATTTTATATATTTATCCTCTTCCAGTAGTAGAAAGTAACTTATTACTATTGGAGACCAGATGCAAAATGCTGTTTGGATTGGCATAAGCAGTCCCCATTCTTTCTCCTACTTTTATTCCTCCTCTTTGGCAAGTGAATTTTGTCACACTCTGTATTTACATCATTATATTTCATCTAAATAGATGAAGATACACTAGCAGAATTTAAGTGTCTTGGACGATCTGCTGGTCTTAATCTGTCTAACCTCTGCTTTCCAGGCTCTTCATCTGATGAATTTCTTCCATCAGCCTGACTCCTAATCATATTCTTTGGGCTGTTTATCAAACTGTTCCTTCTCTGTTAACTTACCTTGAACTTCTTCATTACACCTTTTTTCCTCTTAAAGACTTTGTATTGTTCCTTTCTCTTCCTCTAAAAAGAGTTGGTTATCTGCATCCCATCTTCTTTCTTGAATGTCTTTCCCTGTTTTTCCATTTCTATTCTTAAGCTGAGCTCTACATCCAGCTTCCATGTTCCCTGCAAAATTGCTCAGTGTTTTTCTTCTGACAGTACTGTGGCCTAACCAGCTGCAACTCTCTCCTTTTGTCAGACCTACAGGGTTTCTTAGCACAGTAAAGGCAAGGGTCAGGTACTTCTTAGGGAAGTGTATGCTGCAAACTAGAGAAAGTTGAGGATGCTTGGGCTAGGCTGGAATGGGAAAGCTGGCAAGACACGTTCCTTCATGTGGAGTATTGTGTTGCTTTAGTCAGTGGAGGACAAGTAGACACAACTTCCACATGCCAAGGTGCTTGCAGTGGAATTTAACACATCATTAATGAGGACAAAAACCTGAGAGATTTTAGCTGACAAAATAAATCTTTCTTGAACTGCTGTGAACTGCATTCAATATAGTTTAATTTTTTCATTGGGTACTTATGTTTTGCAGTAATATTTGCATTTATGGTAATATTTGTAAGATTTGACAAATATGTAGGCTTGGTTTTGCATTACTGCAGTTAGAAGCATCTAGTTCTGTAAGCAAGTTAGAAGAAACAGATCTGTAGTGGGTGACTTACACCAATGATTTTAAAAGCTATTTATTTGCATTGAAATTGTGAAATACCTTGCCTATATGAGAATGCTGTCTTAAAAATGAGGATGGCATTTATGTGTATGACATTCTCATGCTTCAATACATGCATTGTATTATGCCTCTAAATTAAAATTAATGCAAATGCAAATTAATATTCAACTTTGCAATTTGGTCTCTTCCAGCTGGGTTGGAAATTAATTGCTGTGTTTGATAGGAGATAGGAAGTTGTTATGAAACAAAGCATTGATTTGTATTTACTTTTACTTACTGCTGGGAAAAGCAGCATGGGAAGGACCAAATTTGAAAAAGGTAATACCAAATATCTGGAAGCAGGCAAATATTACTTTACTTTCATACTGAAATGTTTTCCAGTACTTCTGGAAGCTTATTCCAGAAATCAGTGTCACAATATGCATTACTACTTCTTCTAACTTTTCTTTTTGCTGCTCTTAACTTTAGAGCAGTCATCTCATGTGTGTGATCATGGCAGTGAAGTACTCGGCATTTCCCTTTGTAAAATAACTGTATGTTTACTAGTGTCAGAGATGAGAAAGGAGGTGGGTAAATAGAATACAGTCTTTCAATTGGAACAGACTTACAACGGTTGTCAAGTCTGTCACATCTTTGAGTGCCTGAAGGCCTCTGTGCTTTTGTTTCTTACACAACTCGTTTTGCTTTTGAGCATTGTTTTATAGAAAGGTGGAGTATTTAATTTCCATACAGTGAAGCCTCTGTTGTTCTGCATGTGCACTTCATGTATTATTTAAAATAAAGATTTTTAAGATAGTACATGGCTTCAAGCCTTTAATGTATTAGTGCATGTCATTAATCTATTACTAATACTGTACCACACCTGTTGCTAGGACACTAAGCTTCTGACAAATTTGGCATCATCTGTTGTGAGTACATTTAATCAGCTTATTTCCAAATGGGAGGAAATTAAATAAGTGGAGCATCATGCTTTGCTTTGTGTATCTCTTAACTTTAAGAAAGCTAATTCTATAATGATGTTCCCTTGTTTTTAGCTTTTTTTAATGCAAACGTTCTAAGTAGCAGATATCTTTCATTTTAAGCTCTGCTTTCTTGGGAGTATGTTCCAGTTAATCCTTGTCATCTGGTACAGTTTATTTTACCTTGGTAGGGAATCTGCATGATAATGCTGATGGCTTTCACAGGAAAGGAATAAATAATATAGCAGAAGGGTTTGCAAGGAGAAAGGTGGCATGTTGAGCTTTTGTCATCTAAATGATGTGGAAATTTTGTAGTGCATTGAGGAGAGACAGCCTCTGAGCACTCTCTACTTTTACCATTCTAATTCATAGGTTAGAGTCCGCAGTTCACCCATCTACGGAGTCTTTTAAACAAGTAACTGTCACATTTTATCCAACTCTAAATGAACAGTCATCATTGCTGAATTTCCACCCTTCCCATGGGTCCAATTGTACCTAAAACAATGTTTGCATTTACAATTTGCTAGAATGAGCTTTTACTTCTATCTGAAATGGTAGGGGTCTTCATGAGACCTCACTTGGATAATGCTTATGATCAAAAACAGAAAAGCCTTTTAGAGCAGGTGAGCACCTGATAAGAATCTCTCTGGGATAGTTTGGGTTTCTTTAGTGTCTTAGTTTTCTGATCTAAAATGAACTTCTCTTTTTAAAATAAGCAAACTTGTTTTATATATTGTGTTCCTGCTACTCATGTAATTTTTCTGCTATTTTCTGAGCTCAAGTGTTTTAACTCTAATGACATCTTTTCGTCATAAATTATAAAGGCTATGCTGTGCACGAGAAGTAGTATTTCCTTCTATCTTTTGTCCTGTTGCTAGGGAAGAAGGTGATGTCCATGCTGGTCCATCTTGGAACAATACAGAGTGATGTACTCAGGGACTGTGGGCTCACAGCTACTCCTTAGCACCATTCTGTGTGTGAGGAGTGCCTGTCCTGGGGCATTGGCCACTGTTGGAGGCACTGTAGGTATGAACTGTGATGGGGTAGTTAGTTCTGCAACTGATGATGTATCTGCAATAGACACTGTACAAAATCCACTTACACCTGTGTATGCAAGGTAGATTTGGAGTGGTGGTAGCTGTTAAGAATTTGCCTGGACCAGAAGTGTCTTTTTCTTATACTGCAAAGGGTTTAAGGATAGAGTCATTCTGTTCCTCTGCCATAAGCAAGATTATTCCTGTAGCAGATTCACAGTAACAGAGGAGGGGAAGCATCATGTAATCCATATGGACAACTCAGCAGTTCTGCAGCTGAAAAAAAAAGTATGGTCAAAAATCAAAGCAATATTAAATAAAAGCCAGCTTAATTAAATGGCTACACACTGCTACTCACTACTCAAGCAGAGAGTTGTCTTCTGTGTGAGGTTTCATGGAGACTTGTAAAATAAGGACTCGGTGTCTGTTCTGTTTAAAGTGATTGCAGAGCTTGAAGTCATGACAAGGTCTGCAGTGGAATAAAAAAGTAAACTAATTGAGCAAAAGTAAACTCACTTTGAACTGCTTTGTAAGTTCTGAAACAGGAATGTGTTCTCAAAAGCCTGTCAAATTCTGCCTGAGTCCTGATGGAAGAAACTGCAACCAACAAGAGAGAGTCTATACAGGCAATGTCAGATGATCTGATAAAAATAAATGAACAAACGGTTGTCTAAATGAGTGTATATTTCCTGGCCTGTAATTCTATGGCTGTCACCCTTTTCCAGCTGTTCTCTGTGGCCAATACATGTAACTACTTGAATATCAGGTATAATATTGGAATTCTCCTCTTCTCTATGTCCAATAAACAGCACACTTTTTCTGTGTTTTGCAACCCTTCCCATTCTTCCTACCTTTCATGCTCTAATTTTCATTTTTATTTTTTTCCTGGTTTGTCCATCACCAGAAGGCAGGCTGTATGCCAGCTCTAGTTGCCTGCTGTTGATTGGTGACAGCAACCTGCCAATAAATTTAAAAGGCAGAAGGTAAATCTCAGCCTGTGTGAACTGTGTAATGGGCTGTCCTGGCAAAAAATGTCGACCTTTGGATGAGAATCCAAAACCATGTATCTTTCAAGAACAGTTTGATTTAGGAATCTTCTGCTTCAGAATCTCAAAAACAGATAGCAAAAGTGAAAAGTGATGCATCTACTCACTCTAGAAAATGCAGTAATTGGTGAAAACCAATAAAAAAAGTCATCTGCTTTTTGTATCATAGGTTTACTAAATTTTATTTTCTACAAGTTGCGTTGAAATAACCTTTCCTATCCCAGCAATGCTTGTCCAAAAACTCTCCATAGCATAATTAGCATCTGGAGTTGGTTGGTATTTCAGAAATAGCACCTTCTTTTTTCAAGTGTGGTAGAGCCAAGTGCAGATGGATAGTTTGATGGCTGGTTACGTGGGACTGGCAATTCTGCACTGTGTGTTAGCCTAATACAATTTTAGGTATTAAATGATATCCTTTTTTGCATAGTGTAAAATGGGACAGGACTAAAACACCTCAAAAAATGCCTGAAGTCAGTATTTAAAACACTCAATCCTGTCTGCAAGCAGTGAGTGTGTAAAAGTGTGAGATTTCAGAAATAGAAATCCATGTTTTTAAACCTTGAAGAATATTCTGTACATGTGTAAACACATGGTACCATGACCAATAATGAAGTGATATTTGCCATTACTCATTTGCCTTAGTTCTTTGCGGGATCTGTTTGTTTTTGTGACGACCTTTAAAGTGTTTTTAATTGGACTTATGTCCCTTTCTAATAGTTTATTGCAGTTTGTTCCTTTTATCTGTCACTATTTTTTTTTTCACAATTGCAAAGGTCTGTACTATTTTAAAGTCTTCAAGTCAGTTTACTCTATAAGATTATTTAACAAAAGACAAAGGAAGATACTTTTCTGATTTGTATGCTTTTCCTTGATGGAAAGATGCACCAAATAATCAAGTGATAGAGAATAGTACTGCACTTCAGCAAGGGATTGACATAGTTGTTTTGGTTCAACATATTGAACTTTAAAATCGGACATTTAACTTTTTGTAATATTATAATCTCTTCAGAATCAGAATGGAATTATAAAAAGAATTCCAATGTGCTGTTAAGACTTTCTGAGCCAGTGGTTGGGATATTGCATGACAGATCTGAATGGAGTTTCCTTCCATCAATTTCTGCAGTCTCGTTTAATTAGTCCGTTGGAGATTATAGGTCCACACTCACTGCACCTCTGCAAGGGATGACTGTGGTCAGTTTGACTTTCAGTAGCTTCCCTGAATTCTGCTTTCTTTATTTCATGCCCATGGTTTGCTTCAAGTTTTTCAAAACACAGCTGCTGATAAATTCACAATAAATGGTATCACTGGTGTTTAGTCATGGTGTCTTTTGTTTTAAATTATGTTCATCTTCATGCCCTTGGATCCTTGTCATCCCAAGTCATGGTTGATAGATGTGCTGTTTGCTTGCAGACAGCCCTTCAGCTTTTAAACCCAGCAATCCTCACAGTTCTTTAGGAAAGTTGCTGCACACCACTCAAAAGGGAAATTCTTGTGGAGAAATATCTGTAGAAAAAAGTTCAGTTGATCAAAGCCATGCACTGTTGCCTCCCTGATACCTCTGTCCAAAGGATTCCAGGCTTGTGGGTCATATGTCCCTTTTCTCAGAGGATAAAACCTCTGAGAGGTTTTTTCTTTAAATCAAGTTTTTAAAAGAAATTGTATTTTACTTTTGAAGAGGACTGAAATTTAGGCAGTGAAGGTTCTTTTCCTTTAGGATTGTTTAGGTTTCATAGTGAACTGTACTATATTTTGCTCAGTCTTCCAAAGTAAAAGGGATAAGTGCCTGATTCAAGAGAACAGCTCTTTCTTTTCACCCTCTCCAACGTGCCCTGCATTCTTTTCTTTTGTCCTCCTTACCTTGTTACTCTGGGGGCTCTTCATAGGAACAGAGAAGTCCTGAAATCCATCCAGCTGCTGTGAGTCTGTCAAGGGGGAAATAACTATTTACAACCTGCTTTTCATATCAAGGTGTTGAAAAGCCTTGGAAATCTCCATCTGGAGTAAATGCTTACTAAGTGCTTGTGGCTCTTTACACAAATGAGGTTCCTTCTCTGTTCTTCACATTTGTGCTGAGGATTTTTGTGTAGATACTGATGCATTTGGTGAAGATAGATTGTTAACTTCAGGGACTTGGTTATGCCAAACTTGCCTTGTATTTCAAGACTATGCCCTATTTTTAGGGAGGCCTATTTGTATGTAAAAGCTTTCTTTCTAATCAGCCTACTTCACCAATCCAGTAATGCCATAAGCAGTGAATTAATTGCACAAAGGGAAAGGAGCACTGAAATCATCTTCAATTAGCAAGCAAAAGAATGCACATAAAAGATAAAACATGACTACTAAGCCCCAATGAAAGTTTGATTAAGCCTGGCGATTTCCTAATAAATGCTGGGAAGTTTTGTAGGAAAAATGCTTTAAAAATACTATCAAATAGGTTTTGAAACTGTCTGAATGTTGGTATTGTAGTCTTACTAGATAGGTTTTATGCTCAGCTAACTGATGAAATTATCTTTCCCCTACCACCAGCAACCCATACACACAACTCCAGTTCCATGTTTTCTCTTAAATTCTAAGTCTGAAAGTATAGGTGTATGAAGTTATGATGTTGTTTCTGGATTCAGTGACCCTATTAGGTATTTGAGGTTTTGGATGCTTTGGTTCAAAAACCCAGACTATTTCCAAGTATACTAGTAATGTCTGTAAGTACCTGGTTACTGTGAAGTGTGTATTTCCTGTTGGATATGTTTTTCCCAAGCTTTGTTGTGTGTCTTAAGAAATGACACTTTAAACACTTAAATAGAGATTGGAATGACTTGGCCTGCAACAATAAATGGAAAACATGGACAGAACCTTCTTCGTTAAAAAAAAAGGTGGGATGAGGAGGTAAAAATTTTAAGTATTAGTATTGTGAGTCTTCTCACAAGCTTTTCAAGTTGCAAGATTTTCTTTAGATCAGAGCATGGAACCAATGATATGTGAGCCAGCTATGCCCCAAATATAATCTGCATGAAATCTGGAAGAATGCTAATTTATGTTTTCTAGGTTGATGCATCTTAATTAGTGTGACCTCTTTATTTTCCTCAGCAAGGAAAGGTTCTCACCACTGCCACAAAATTCCAAGTTTAAATTGTGCTGTCTTCAGTGATAAAATTAATCCATATAGTCTCTAGCGTGACGCATTTTTGAAGGATTTTCCATGTGTGCAGTAAGAATATATGTTGCATAAAATACAACTTCTTGGTGATCTAAAACTCTCATTAAGTGCCTGCCTTTGTAGTTGCTTGGTAAAAGCTCTGAAGTCGCAGTGCCATGCAGGGGTTTCCTGTGTGCAGTGTAGTAATACGGCTGGAGCTGCTTTGGCGTGCAGCCCTTGTGGCTTATCCTGTAGTGACCTTCAGTCTTTAGCCTTCCAGCTTTAGTTTAACTTACGCAGGCACTGACCTTTGCTATGGAAACGATATAGAAACACAAAAACAACTTGGCTGAGTTTCCTAGCAGAGCAGTGGGTGGTGTATCAGGATTCTGTTACAGAGGAGGGTTTCTAGAGGTCACTAGTGACACAGTGCAGTAACTTACTGCTTGTCTGCAGCACACTGCTGCTCTTGGGAAAGTGCTTTATTTTTTTTTTAAAGTAAAATTAGCAATTTTTTTGTTTGCAGTGAGCAGCTCTAATACTGCACATTAGTGAAGTAAGTGCTGGAAGGTGTACCTGAAAGCCTTCCTAGGGTTCAACCAGTAGTTCAGGTTACTGTTCCTCTGTAAGTGACCCATGACTGAATCTTGAGCACACTGATACTGTAGTGCCTTACCGTAATGCATCTTCATGGTGCTGATTCTGCAGCACTTGCCAGTAGGTTGTAAAATGCTGTTTATTGAAATACCTATGATCTGTAAAAAGACACTGTGTTCTTATTGTGTGTGTTCTTTACTAAGGTGAACTAAAGGTACTATGGCTTTATTATGTATTTCAACAAAATATAATATTTTTTCCTCTCAAGTTAATTAAGTACTTATTTTAGTTAAAAAACAATTAACAGGTTGAGGTTTTTTACTGATTTAAATGTTTGGGCTGTTCAACATACAGAACTGTGCATAAAGCAAACAAGGTGGTAAGAAAGTGTCACCCTGCTGTCAATGCAATTAAGAACAATCAATATTTTTTTGAATGAGAACAAAACTGTATTTAAAAAGGAATGCATTTTAAATGCCTAAATAAGTAGTTTTTTCTGATTTGAAGTTGATTTGGAGTAGTAAGTCTCCTTCATTATTCACAAGGTAAGTATTGCATCAATAATGGCAAGTCAGCCTGGAGTTGCCAGCTCGCTTATTAAACCAGATTTAAGGGGGAAATGTTCATTCTAAAGCACAGATTTGTATAGTAAAAGTTGTTTTTCTTCTATCCACAATCTCTCCAGCTGCCTGAGTTTCACTAGCACATGAGGCTGTCTCGTTAGCATGCACAGCCCATTGAGCTTACTGGCTTGTGGCTGGGGCTGTTGGGAGCACGGGGACACTGCAGCCTGTCTGCTGCTTGCTTAAGGCTGGGGTGTTTCCTTTGATGAGGTCCCGTTGGTGCAGTCAGGCCCTGAATTACACCCTGGGCTGGAAGACATGGAGGTTATTCTTTCCTTCCCCACTCCCTGGCTTGGTTTGTTACCACGGGTATTGTACACATTGGTTATATTTATACCTTTACTTGGGAGGGGGTGGGGGGTGGTTCTCTTTTTACTTAACTTTGAATAAAAGCAATAAATTGCCTGCAATACCAAATATATATTTTTAAGTTTATGCTACCTTGCCAGTGTATATGGCCACAGAGTCTCCTGGACACTGCCAGTGTGACTGCTGGCATGAGGGATGTTTTACTTTCCTAAACTGAGCTCCTGCTCTGCGTAGGCTTCTGTAGAAGATGGTCTTCATGCACTGTAGACAGACAAGCTTCATTTTACAAGTATCCCCCACCCTTCCTTATCTCTGGTATCACCAGTATCTCTAGAACTGCTGTGTACATGTTCATTGTTCAGCATGGGGAAGGTTAGCCTTAATTGGAAATTAGCTTTGTCACCGTGACCGCATTTGGAAGTCAGTCAAATTTTTGAATAGGTCTGGCTTGTAATTTTTATAATTCCCAGTATTAGAGCGAACACATTTAACTAACGTCACATTTAGGCTGGATTCCATTGTGTTAAGATTTAATTTTAACTCTGTGGAAAATGGATGGTGGAGTCACAGTGTTGAGAACTTGTGACAAGATGGCTGCTGTAATGCTAAACTAATACTTGTCCTAATTTTCTTTAAACTCCTAAAATAATTCAGACTAGCAAAAAAATTCAAATATTCATTTGGTATTTAATAAAAAAACCAAAAACTTTTAGAAAGACACTGGAGTCCTGCATCAAGCATAAAAAGGAACTTGAACATGTGTATATATTTAATTAATGTAACAGTCCCTATGCTCCACTGTGATTGCAACACTAAGAGGAATGTTCCTTATGGTCCTGATGTTCCTGTAGTTTGTAGATGACTTCTTACAATGAAGGGAGAGAAACCTGTCAGTACATTGACTGTCACAGGAGGCTCTTTACTGTAACCTTTCTAAATGCTTATCACATTTATTTACGTGGGAAGCAACTCTGATAGTCTAGACTATCTCCACTGAGTGGCTGAAGGGATATTTTGGTTTGGGTGTTATTTAGCTGGATTTAGCTCTTTCTATACTGGGAACTCCAGGGATAACATATTTGACAAAACAAAGTCTTTACAGACTTCTGTTGGAACCTAAGTTTCTATTCTTGACTGAGACAGCTGTAATAAAAGTGATAGGCCTGGTAGGTGCTGCCACTTGAATATAGAAACCAAGCGTTCATTTGGTCCATAAAACTCCCTGCCAGGAGTGATGCACCAGCACTGGGGCTTCTGACTGCTGGGTGTGGGTGTGGTTTGGGCTTTTGTGCCGCTGACTCCTGGCTTAAATTACTCTTCTAAGTAGGTTAAATTGACATGTTTTGTTTGGTTTTTAAGTGTTAGTTCTGTAAAGAGCTTGGATAATATTGTTGTGTGACCAAATAACTCTCCCTAGAGACAAAAATATTGACAAGACAAAACCACGTTTAAAGAATGACTGTCTGGCCCTCCCTCCCGTTTGAACATAAGTTGATGTCAAAGTCAATGAAACATAAATCTGCTCCAGTGCAGTTTAGCAATTATATAACTTGCAGCCTGCATCAATCTGCCCATTGCAGGGAGGTGAAGGAGAATGGATTTGTAAGAAATAGTCTGTGGGTTTCAGATTTATAGTAGCAGGGGTTAAAGGAAACTGGTGTTACTGTTGTTTACATTTGTTTCCTTAACAGATTACCCATGTGCTATCATAAAACGGGGTTTTTCTTCTAGATTCAGTTTAATTTTTTTGTCTGCTGTTTCACTATTGAGCCAGAATCAATGTATCACGTCCTAACTTGATACATTTTCATTCTCAAAGCTTCTTAAGTTTAGTAAAAGTTGCTGTTCCTTTTCAAAGTAGAAAAGCTATATTTTTTTCATATTTCTAGAATCTAGGTGAATCTTAGTAAAAGTGGTAATTGGTAATTAAAAACAGTACCAGAAATAGACCTATAGCATAGCATAGCTTTGATGTAGAAATTCTGTAGAAAGAAAAATTCTTTTTGACACACTCAAAAATAATAATGGTATTTCGATATTCAGTTGTTCCAGTAATTGTTGCCAGTCCTTCTGTTTGGAGACAGATACCTGCACTCAGTTTTCCGCTTGCTGAAGAATTTGTAGAAGTTTGTGCTTAAATACTACTGACTCTTAACTCTTTGGACTCGTGTGTTTGCAGTGAGCACACACAGATGCAGTGGCAGTCCCCTAACCTGTTGCTCTTCCATGTGCCTTTCCCTCAGCTGCTGGGCTACAGCGAGAAGCCGGTGAACCTGCAGATGTTCATTGGCACGGCCGACGATCGCTACCTGCGGCCCCACGCCTTCTACCAGGTGCACCGCATCACCGGCAAGACCGTGGCCACTGCCAGCCAGGAGATCATCATTGCCAGCACCAAAGTGCTGGAAATCCCACTTCTTCCTGAAAATAACATGTCAGCCAGGTACATCGCAGCTTGAGTTAGCCATTTGATTGCTATGTGTAGTTTTTTTCTTCGTTTGTTCAAAGGTCAAAGAAAAATTTTGTAAAATGTGTGTCATGATGAAGAGACATCTCTTAAAGCGAGCCAATGTGAGAACAGTCAGAAGTAAAGGAGCAGAGGTGCAGGGAAGGTCTCGTATAAATGTCTTATATGATTGAGGTTATGTCTCGTATGAATAATGGACCTCTGTGTGGAATAGCAGCTGGGTTTGATGGATTTGTCATTCTTTAGTTCTTCCTAAGCTAGAACTAAATACTGGTCTCTTGCTCCTTGTAAATGACGTTTACTATGTTAAATAACTCACTTTGGAGGTTAAACAATGTGCAATAACAATAATCTTTTAAAGGTTCAAAAAAGCAGCAGCTGGACATTTACAAGACAAAATGCTTCACCAGTACTTGCTGCTGTTTCCACACTAAGTGTTCTTTTAATCGCAGACATTTAAAATAACCCCTAAAATACCATAATGTGGGGGAAAATAGAACAGCTTCATTCTTTAACAAACAGAAGGCTTAGAGAGTGAACTTTAGTAGTAGTTTAATTGATTTTCTTCCATTTGTCTTGTGATCCATCTGTCCATCCTCTCCTATCTTCAGTATTGATTGCGCTGGTATTTTGAAACTGCGCAATTCAGACATAGAGCTCCGGAAAGGAGAGACAGATATTGGAAGAAAGAACACCAGAGTGCGCCTTGTGTTCCGTGTTCACATCCCACAGCCCAGTGGAAAAGTGTTATCTCTGCAGACTGCTTCCATACCAGTTGAATGCTGTAAGATTGCTCTAACTCTTTTTTATGTATCTTTTATACTCATGGTTTCTGCATGTGTCAGTAGTAGTGTCATTCTGACAGTATTTATTGCCAGAATTATATATAACAATTGTGTGAAAAGCATTGGGTGTAAAGAGCTCAATTACCAAAAGTTAATCTATCATTAAAGATGGCACTTGCCAAGTGGCAGCTTGGAGGTTTAGAGGAAAAATGAGGATTTGGGCTTAGTGTAGTCACACAGCAGCTTCAGTAGTGCCTGTGTATGAGCAGAGGCAGCTGATACATCTCAGTGAAAATATTCATTCTAAAGCTGATACCATTTCATTGACAAGAGTCTGTACCATGGCTTTCCCTATACAGTATTATCTAGTGAACAGTTAAACTTCTAGAGAGTTGATTTGTTAAATACTGGCACTAAGGAATCAAGGCATGACCTTAATCTGAATTTCCCCTAGAATTCATTTTGTTTAGAAACTACTAATGTAATTTTTAATCCAGTACTACTAAACTAAAAATTGAATTTACTGTAACAGTAGAGACTGTTGGCATTCATGTCTTCTTGGCATTTCTTTTCTGTAATTACGTAATTTTAAAATAATTTTAAAAGCAAAAATAAATCATACACAAATATGATTTGTATATGTAAACAGATGGTCATTTTAGTTTCAACTCAGATTCTTCAAGTTAGAATAATAAAATAAATGTCATTATGATTAAAATTGTGAATAATAATTATTCCCTTAATATTTCTAAAGCTCAGCGATCTGCGCAAGAACTTCCTCAGATTGAGAAGTACAGCATCAACAGCTGCTCAGTAAATGGAGGCCATGAAATGGTGGTGACAGGATCCAATTTTCTTCCAGAATCCAAAATAATATTTTTTGAAAAAGGACAAGGTAAATACTGTCTTGCTAGTTTTTTTCTAAACCACGCTCTGTACCTGAGCTTGATTTTAAGAAATAAGATGTTTTAAAAAAGGAAAAAAAAAAAAAAAAGTCCTGAGTAGTAATTGGAAGGTTCCTTTGGGCACTGATCTATGTGTTGGCAGGCAGTTATTAATGAAGTAATACTTCTGATTCAAGAAGATAGTTAGAAGGTAACTAATTTGGAATGTGTGTATTTGAAAGATGCTGTTGGCAGATCATACTGTGTATTTGCTCCTTCTTATTATATAAAAATGAAAAAGTAAAAATGGGGTCTAACTGAAATGTATTCTTTGGCTTTGATGCCATGTTGCATCTAATTTAATCAATGCATAGGAACTGACTCCGTAGCTAATAAAATAAATGCTAGTTAGAAAACATTAAATCTGAACATCTTAAATTATCATTTTAGTGACTTAAGTGTTTGATTTGAACTTTCAGGAAAACATGTAAATAAGAGGGGTGTTATTTTTACTAGCAAATACAATAGGTTATGTAATGGTGTGTTTTGCCATACAAGCTGAGCACCTTTGGAAGAAGCAGAGCTGCTGCAGTGGTTCCCTGGTTACCTGTAACACCCGAATGCTCTGTTCAAGGTGTGGGTTATGGCAGGTCAGAGCACAGGGCCGCTGCCCAGGTGATTCCCCCTTGCACCTTGCCCATTGACCCGCGGGCTCTGTGGGCTCGGGCAGGGCGAGGTGCCTGGGTTATCTCTGCTGCTGACTCAGCCTGCAAGTCATCAGCAGTTGTTGGAATGAGCACAAGTGGCAGCAGCAATTTAACAACCCTTCAGAAAGGTGAGGAGGATCCTTCTGTAGCTCCCAGCACTCAGAGCCTCCTCTGCAGCTCAGTCTGCCTGTGTGGGATGAGCACGCTGGGGTCCAGTGCAGAGTCCTGCACAACAGGCAGCCACAATGGCTGCAGTGCTGAAACTCCTAAAGCAGCTCAGTGCTTTGTTTATAGTGTGTGTCTGTCAGTTTAACGGCCTCTTTGTGGCTGAAAATAAATCCAGTTTTATATTAAGTATTTAAATATCTGTAAGATTAATTGTTAAAGTGTTAAGAAAATGCTTTTTGCTTGAATTATTTGTAAATTTCTCTCAACAGATGGACGACCTCAGTGGGAGGTAGAAGGGAAAATAATTAGGGAAAAGTGTCAAGGGGTGAGAAACAACTTTTCTTACTTGAGAAAGCTTATTTTTTTTTAAATGTGAAAATAGACATTTTCATTGTTCTGAAATTTAAACTTCATTTATTAAAGCAAGTAGATCACTGGCTTATTCAGACAGACAATTGGAGACTCCTAAATTGTCTTAACACTATAAAGTAGTCATTAAGAGGATGCTTTGAAGGAACTGGAAATAGCATGCTTGTTGTGAAAGCAATGAAAAAAGAAATTGAAAATCAAAAAGCAGAAACTTAAGATAATTTTGCTAACATGACAAATTACTTCCAGTGCATTCAAAATTTTTTAAAAGCTTAATGATCCAAAATGCAATTCTTTAACTGCTAGAAGGTTTTTTTTGTGCTCTGGCAGATAAGCAAAGCATCCCTTAGATTATATGTCAATTTAATTAAAGCATTATCTTCAGAGGACTTGTGTTTAAAAGAAGATAAAATTATCCAAATAAAAGTTTGCTTATAGTACTGTTTTACTATGTAATGTGCATAAACTTGAAGTTTGCCAATTTCAAAATATTAAGGTGCTTTAGTTTTACCATAAGTATTTCAGTTTTCTGAAATTAATAGTTTCAGTTGCATTTAATATGTAAAACTTTTTTATTTCAACTTTCCTGTAGGCGAACATCATACTTGAAGTTCCTCCATACCATAACAAAACCATCACAGCTGCAGTTCAGGTGCAGTTTTATCTCTGCAATGGCAAGAGGAAAAAAAGCCAATCTCAACGTTTTACTTACACACCAGGTATCAAATGAAAAGTACAAAAGTGGCATTTTATTTTGTTTTTTAAAGTGGACATACAAAAATGCTTCAGATAGTCTTGTCCCTTCGACAAATACATAGGATTAGCTTTGAACTGTTTGTGAAACAGGTACTAAAGCTTGTCTAATTAAAAAGCTGAAATACAGAGTAATAAGCTCCAGTACTCTGACTGCAGTCAGTTATTTCTTCATTACAGTTTCTACACAATAATTTTGCATTCTACTTTTCTTTGAGAATGATGATGAATCTCAGAAGCTGCTCTTTCAATAACCCTGGTGATGACCTCACAGCGGATAATGACATCATAGAACAAATTTGTGTATTTTTTTCCACTCCCAGACGTCAAAAAAGGAAAAAAAAAGACAGGTTTAGATAGAAGGAAGGTCAAATTATTTTTTCCCCCACTCTGGACACATTTCAGCTTACTGAGACAAATCAGCTTGTAACAGCCAGAAGTGAAACCAGGACATGTTAACTGCAGATGTAATAAAATAGCCTATTCCCTCCCACCTGGTGTGAGGATGAGCTAACACCTGCTCCTTTCCTGCCCCTTGCTTCGTTTCAGAGCTGTGTGCTCCTTTGCAGCAGGCAGAATTCCCAAGGTACCAGTGATGGGGGGGACCCTTTGTGCTGCTTGGAGCACTTGAAGTCAGATATCTGAAGGAGTCTTTAAAGTTGGATAAGGCTATTAATATAAACTTCTTAAAACTTCTGTATATGCTGACAAAGCCAACTTCCATTAGTTAACACAAATTTAAAATAAGCTGTGCTCGCTTGTGCTCTAAAATTACCTACTTTTTAAATTCAGGCAGTGTTGCTGGGGTGTCTGGTACGCCAAGTACACATTAACTGTGTTATCAGATTTCTGTGGTATTTGTCAACTGTTTTTCAGGAATATCAGCTCCTAAGATAGTCACACATCTATATTTTTGTTTGAAATGTCTCCATTTAAATTATTTAAATGGTGAAACAAAATAATGACAGTTACTACTTAAATAAGAAGCAAGCTGAATTGTAAGTGCAGCTGTTATTACACAGGCACTTAAAGCACTCTATATGTATTACAGTTCATTTGACTATAATATTTGGTATTTTATAAAGTAGTAAGTGAGCATTTAAGTGTTAGCATTTTTCTACTAGTACTTAAGATCAGAATCTTGTTGTGAGCCTAACAGCAGGTTAAAAAAAATAAACGTGTAACTGAAAGTGTGTCAGTTTGTAACTCTTACAAGAACAGTTGTTGTCATCACTGAAATTGGGGGATGTGCTTAAAGAGCTGCTGTAATTAAAACACAGTGCACTACTCAAACCAGTGTTGGTGATCCCAAAGTTCAGCTGTCCTTGTGATCAGAGGTGAAGGAAAGCCTGAAGCCTGCTAAAATTTCCTTCACCATTTCCTAATGTGTGATACTGAACTCACATCTGCCTCTTTTCAGTGGAGCCCAGCAGCAGCTCCCCCCCTGGTGACAACCTACTTTAAATGAACTGGACTTTCTCTGGCTGGGTTGAAAATTTCTCTAAAAACCTACATTGCATAGGAAGGTGTGCTGGAAGGGGAGATACTTGCCCTTGCATACCTGCTGGGAGAGTTGTTCTGGCTTTGCAGATGTAGAAACAAAGAAGGTTAAAGCAGAGCAGAGGGAAGCAATGACACTAACAATGCTATTGTGGTTGTTAAACAACAGTTGGTGTGTATTTGTCACAGGGCACAGATGGGCTGGAGTTGTAAAACTGTTCTGCTTTTTCTAGTTATAATGAAGCAAGAGCACAGAGATGAGGTGGATCTGTCTGCTGTTCCGTCCTTGGCCCTGCCACACGCGGGCAGTGTCCAGGGCCTGCACTCGATGCGAACCCAGCTGCCTTCACCAGAGCAAGGGCACCCCCATGACAATTTGCTGTCTACGTCACCCAGGAGCCTCGTGTGTCCCGTTCAGCCACCCTACACGGCCATGGTGACCTCGGCAGTGCCACACCTGCCACATATGCAGGGTAGAAACCTCAGCCCAAGTGAAGAGTGTCATGTTTTGCCTCCTGCTGTGGTTCAGTCTTTTCAGGTAACATCAGCACCTCCTGTGAGGCCTTCTTACCAGCCTATGCAGTCTAATGATGTGTACAATGGACAGCCTGGTCTTCCTATGAACTCTGCCTCCAGCCAAGGATTTGATGCAATTTCATTTCCACAAGACACGGCTGTACCTCATTTGATAAATCTCAGCTGCCAAGCTCTACCACCAGTGCAGTTCCATTCTTCAAATCCAGGTTCTGTGTCAGCATCAAGTCCAGCAGGACACCCACTGGCACATGCAGCCCATTCGGGACAATCGTCTGCTCACCTGCCCTCGCTGGGATACCACTGCCCGGGCACCGGGCAGGGCTCCATCCCCCCTGCGATGGGCCGCTCCCTCGGCCAGGCTTCTCCCCAGCTGCCGCAGGTCCCGTACCATTCTCCAACCCCAGCGTCTGCTTCTTCCCCGTCCCCGACAGCTTCCCACCCGCTGGGCCACTCGCCGCTGTCCGGCCCCTCTTCCCCCCAGCTCCAGCCTCTGCCTTACCAATCTCAGAGCTCAGGACCCGCCCCGTCGTCGCCGCCGCCCGGGAGCCGCTCGGGGCAGCACTCGCCGCAGGCCGCCAGCCCTGCGCTGGCAGCCCTGGGCACGGTGTCACCCCTGGGGCCCCACCCCGTGTGTGACTCATCTCCCTTTGCACCCGAGGGGGGAGCTGTTCACATCAAACCAGAGCCTGAAGACCGCGAACTGAATTTTCAAACCATAGGACTACAAGACATCACACTAGATGATGGTAAGTGGCTATAATATTGCAGTACTGGAATTATAATGGGCAATAAACTACAAAGTGGGTGTGGGAGGTTTGTTTTGTTTAGAACACACTGCTCTTCACAGAAGGAAATTTATATCATCAGAATGGAGTCATATTTTTGTGTCCAAAGCAACAACTTGTTTAAAACTAATTATATTGGCTGTGAATTAGTAGTTACACAGTTCAACAATTTCAGTCTGATTTGCCCACGGATTTTGGTTTTGGCCTAAAACAAGGCTTGAGGATCAACTCCTGCACATTGACACCTTGTATTCAAGAAAGTAATTTGGAGTCTTTTCTGTTTGTCTCATTGATATGTTTCAGTGAAAACCCTTATATGACGTCTAAGTTGCATAGACATAGTTTGGAGCCTTGTTTCTTGGAGTTGTCCCAGTTTTGAAGGGCAGGCTGGTGTTTTGATAATCTATCACATGTATTTTGGCACTGTCTTGGTCTCCTCACAGACATTGTGTAGTTACCTGTCATCATTCAGCACCTCTGCTCACAGTGGCTGTTTGCTTTCTCCACTCTGGCTACCTTTTTGAGAAGTTCACTTGTTTAACGTAAGCAGAACAAGGACATTATAGTGCTAAAGGCCAGACTATAAAGGAGTATATTGTAAATATTTGGACAATTTTTTAATTTAGTTATTAATTAAATAGTTTTAATATTTTCCAACCAAGTGAAAAAAGAAAAATATCAAATCTGAAACCTCAGATTATTTGAGGTGAAGATGCAAAGCAATTTAAAGGAAATGTCTTGCTAATAAAAGACTGGAAGAACAGAAGGCCTGGCCTTAAAAGTTGGGTAAATGTGTTTGCTTTTGATGAAGGAAATCATGCCACCAGTGTCTCTTTTCTAAAGTAGCCTTAAATGTTGTGGTTTGGGGTTTTTTAAACCATCCCTGGTAATTACTTAATTGCATCACCAGTAGAATACAGACTTAAGTGTAGGCCATCTGTTAAGTATTGTGTCAATCCCAGCTCCTTGCATAAATGGAGCCATGCTATTGTTACCTCCAGAAAGTAGTAATAAAACTTAGTCAGAAATGCTTTCAAAGACATGGCGTAGTAGGAAGAAAACAAGAGAAACCAATCTAGTTGAGCTTTCAGTTCAATGGCCACCTTAATTAAACAAAGCTCTCTTTTTAGAAACACTGTTTATCAATCAACTTAAGTTTATTTAGAAAGGAAGGAAGAGACTGATTCTGTCAAGGACTTGCTGAGGGGAGAAAAGCAAGGCTTTATGAAACAGCATGCAGCAAAAAAAACCATTTAATTCTTCTATATAGAGGAGTGAGAAAGAAATCTAACGTTTCAAGAAGTGTCAGGTTAGAATCTGCTTTTATCTCATCCTTCTTCTCTCCGCACCCACAAAAAAAAGATGTAGAAACAAATCAGATATAACTAAATACTGTAGTTAGACTGTTCACAAGGTAAGCAGAAGTGCTTAGCACTTTTGAGCATCTTTGCAGTATGCACAGTAAAAAGAAAATTTTTTTCTCTATGTCACTGCTATTTTTTGCTTTTCAATACTATTTCCTTTGCTTAGCACTGAAAGTACTGCCTTGTTCCTGTGCTGACAAAGCCATGGAATCACAGCAGAGAGAAGCTGTTGGAGCCCTACTGAAAGCGTGGCCACTTGCTGATGGTTTAGAGTACAGTGAATGTGGGAGTCAGATGGCCACAGTGTAATTGACCTCTTTTTTTAAATGATTGTTGTAGAAAATTAAAGAAGCTCTGGTAACTGCTGATGAAACATACTTCATATATGGAAAATTGACCATGGATTTAAATGCTGAACTTGCCCTTGGCAGCAGCACTGGGTCTGTGAGCAGATTCCTGCCTTTCCCTTCCATGGTGCCGCCGTGCGATGATTTCCTGGGGGTTGGGTTTGGGCCTTGCATTTCCAGTCTGCAAATACGAATCAGATGTCAAGCATGAAACCTGCTGCTCCAAAAGTCTGGAAGGGCACAGTGACAAGAAGCAAAGCTGCTCAGTTCTCTCAATGTGAGTGAATACTTCCTCTGCTTAATCAGCTTTAAGGGGAAAAAAAAACCATGTTTACACATGAACACTTTTTTCAATAATTTATCTAACATATTACTCTGGCTTAAAAAATAATTCTAAAATGTCTTTTTCATGTATAATTGAATTTTAGTTTCTGTACAAATAGAGCCAGGCACAAATAGCAAATAGGCTATTTTACAATAATGTTATAACAATTACAGAAAAAAATCCAAACATAATTACATACATAAAATGACTGTTGATACAATATGTTCTCCGAGCTAATACATCAAACCTGAAAGCTCTACTTAGTTGGAAAATAGGTTTTTGAGGGTTACCAATTAAGGCAAATAAACCCCTCAAAATAAAACACGAAGGCAAAGCCAGTTGAAAATTCTTTAAATCATGTCTGGATTACCGGCCTTAAATATTTTAATCAGTAGTCTTAAAATAAACAAAAAACTCTGAGACCATAAATTATCTTCCTTCTTTTAAGTAGTGTACACTGTTTCAAAATTCAAATAGTATCTATTTCTTTGCCAAGAAAATAAAATATTTCAAGAAATATATTATAAAATTTCAGTGTAGTATGGAAGTGCTACCCCATGATAAAGTTAATCCCAGAATAACTGTGTAGCTTGACAGAATCTGATTTAAAATTCTTAAAAACAAAATCCCAACAAAAAAACCCCACAGAAGTGATAAACCCCCACCTCCAGATGTGGCAGTGTGGATAATAGTTACATAAATTCATTTAAGTAAGACCCCTAGAAGTGAGTTACTGCCTCTTCAGCCAAGATTCAGGTCTTTTCTTAAAAACACACCAAAACCCCTTCCAAATCACTACATAATCAAGAACTACAAAGCTGCGTCATCCATCAGTACTCAAGCCAAGAGCATCTGGATTGGTCTTGACCCAGCATCTGCTGGAAAGTGTAACACATTTGCAGCTTCCCTGCAGAGTCCAAGGTGTTTGCCAGTGACTAGATGGAGAATCTTTTAAAATGCTGTTGTATTCCTTTGCCCTTTACCTGGGCTCTGTTCAGGCTGTGGTGGAAGACAGGTTACATGATGGGAAAGCAGATCCTGCCCATGTGTCTGCTCAAAGGATGCTTCTTTCCTTTTCCCACCCCATACTGAACTTTGTGTGACTCTTCATTGTCTTGTTTTTCAGGAGGACCTTGTTGATATCCTTAGACTTTTCTGATCTCCACCTTTTATTTTTTGCTTCATGTTTTTGTTTCCCCTCTTCCCATCCTTGAATCCTACAGAGAACACCTTCTATTTCACTTGTAACAAGGGATCCAAAGGCATGATTTCATGTAGATACAAAATTCAAATTACATTATAAAATATATTTGAAACAACACAATTTCAAGGTAGTATTGTATGCTACTACTTCAAAGGTATTCTGAAGTAGTTCTCTTTTCTGCTTAGGTTTTTGCAGTAGTCAGGCTGCAGAAGCTCAGAAACCTTTGGGCTGGAGCTAAGTAAAAGCAGCTTTGTGCACTTTTATTTGTCCCCTCTACTTTTTCTATCCCCCAGTGTGTTGGATCTTTTTTCCCTTCACATCTTTCAGCAAGTCAGCCCTCTGGCCAACACCTCAGGTTAACATTTCCCTGGATAGACAGTGGAATGTTGAGGGCTGCAAATAGATGTAAACAAGGCAGCTGAAGTGACTGGAAACAGGCAGCTGGTCATTTCTGGCCTTTCCCATATCCATCATCCATACTGGGCTCTGCTGCACACCCATCTAATAAAGTTTCTTCCCCACTTGAAAGAAAAGTTACTTGAAGTTAGACTCCGTCTGGTTATGTGATGAGGCCTAATTAATTTCCACCCCCTCTGTTTTTAAAAATGCTCCTAATGTAGTGGCTTACCTATTCCCACTGTCAAGTTTTAGGTTCAAAACTCTTTCAGTGCTGTTGATCTCAAATTTAATCTTTTGTGGTTTGCAGTTTAGGATGGAGTTTACCTTGGATTTCATGGCTTTCTACAATGATGAGATTTCTAACATGTACACCTGTATTTAACCATTTTTAAGGTATTGTTTGGCTGTATTCAGCAAACCAGGATGACCTTCTACTAATCCTCTTAGGTTTTGTTACTCATTGCATCTCCATTACATAAAGCTGGAGATTATATGTGCATTTACTATAAATCATAACTAGAAATCCCCTAAGCACTTTGTGTATATAAAGCAATAAGGCTGCTTTGTCAGACATATTCCATGTAGAACTCTAAGCCATTAGCATTCATTTATTTTAATAGTTCTGTGAAACTCTCTATCTGATAAATTCTCTTGCTGAGAAGCTCAGATTATTCTGATCCTGGCTAGAAGACTTGTACATCTTTGCAGGCAGCTTTTTATTACTGTAGCTTCAGCTTAATTTCTGGAGAATCAAAGTGGTGAGTAATAGGAAAGTATTGGAGAAGGGCTATACTTTGTATTTCTGTCTACTTTAAAACTTGCACATTAACAGATCAGTGTTAATTAAGGCAGATTCCTGCCATTGGAGGTCTGCAGAAGCACAGAAAGTTCTGAATGCTGGAGCCTGGTGTAGTATGGAGGAAAGCAGCTCAAGCTTGAGAGCGACATCTCAAATCCAAGATGTTTTTATTGTCTCCTGAGTACAGGGTGAAATGTTGCACCTCGCAGTGTGCCCAGCACGGCCAAGGACTCTAACCTACACTGTGCCTGGAACTCTCAGAACAATCCTGCACTGAAAGGCATCCTGAGAACTATACCAGTATAAACTGTTTAGTAAAGTTGTGTTCAAACTCCTTCTTTCTTAGCATTCTGATTATTAAATCTGTATTGTCATGCACTATGAGACAGCAGAAAAAAGCAGTCCTGTAGTGAGATGTTGAGGTGATAAGGCAGAACATGAAATGTATTGAAAGAGATGGAAATCTGCTTTGAGAAATGTGTTATGAACAAAATAAACATCCAGACCAAACAGTAGTTTAAAAGCTAAAGGGTGGAGCAGTGAGCAAAGGTGAAATGTTTTGCATCAGGGGTTGTCAGCAGTTCAAGGGTGCTTTGACCATATCTTTTAGGGGATTCACTCACTGTGTCCATAACATCTGTGTCAGCGAGGCAATCATTGAGAATACCAGGTACAGATTTCTAATGTGTAAAAATGTCAGCTAAATCCTCAGGTGCCTATGGCCAGCTCTCCCTGTGAGAGCCACAGAACATCTCATAACTAATGCAGAGTAAACTCAATTGGCTCACCACTTCAAAAAGATTCCCATTCAGGAATTAGAAGAGTTTAGAGACTTCTTCCATCAGTGGAGGTGGCACTTCTGCACCAAGGTGTGGCTGCTGGCAATTGCCAGCAGAACTGGAAGGAGCTCAGCGCACCTTACGACCCTGGAAAAAATCCACACCGACCCTTCAGCACCACTTTCCATTGCATGGCCCATGTCTCCTCTAGAGCCGAGGCTTGTGCTGAATTTTGTGTCAGAGTCAGCTCTCCCTTGGGTGAGAGAAAAGGTAAACATGACTGCAATGAGTCGGTTTCATCAGGATACAGAAATGCAGAGTGTGACAGCATAGCCGAGCCATGAGCAGGGTATTTGTTACTGTAGCTGATAATTGCAGAGCTGGTGCTGTGATTCTACAGGCACATTTAGTTTTTCTGTACAGCTATAAACATAATGTGCATAGGAAAACTATCTCCAACATTCCATACAGTTAATTGAAAAAAAAAAAAAAAAGTAGTGCTTAGTAGAGTTGGCATTAAACCTGAAATTACTAAAAGCAAGCATGGTCTGTGGCTTGTAATGGTGACTTGCAAGGCAACCTACCACATCTGTGGTAGTTTGCCACAACAGCCATGGCCTGACATGTGACTGGTTTGGTCTCAGCTGGCTACTCCAGCACAGGCAACTGAGGGTTAATTAGAGCCTGGCAGCTTCTTCTTTTTTGTTAGGGAAAGTTGACACTTGCTGGTCATGTGTCGTCAAAACCAGGCTAAATATACTGCACTAAGCAATGTGATGTAATTGTAGAGATTCTTCACACAAATTCAGTTGGTAGAGTTCTGTCTGGAGCTGACAGAAGAAGGTGTATGTCCCAGGACATGTGTGCTGCAGCCTGTCTATAATTTTCCTTGAGATTTGCTGATCCTTGTTACTTCTGTCACAAGAGCAATTCATTCACCTGTCCTCTAAAACACACAATTTGTATCAAACTTCTTTTTGCGAAGCATATTAAAAAACTCCACTCTGTGCTACTCACTCAAGCGGCATTGCAGACAATCATGCATTCTAGAATATTTTGGGAGATTTACTTTTCTAAAACCAGTTAAAACATCTAGGTTATATCCCACAGCCCACACATCCTGCTTCAGTTCAGCAGCAGTAAAGGATATGCAGGCTAAACTTTTAATCAGTACTACAAAAACAGGAAATTAATTGACTTCTGTAGGAAGAGATCCTGAAAACCAAATGGGATGAGTCCAGGAGCTCTTTGGTCTGCCTGTATCCATAACAGAACTCTAATTTTAAGTTGACTTCCTGCTTTGACCCAAACCAGGTGCTGATAATTGAGGGTTTAAAGCTTTTCTTAACCTTTCTCTACTTAAAAACTGAGTCAGGACAATGAGGTCGTTCAAAAAAATATGAATTTTTGATCAGTTAAACAGATCTACTGGGTGTCGGGGTTTTTTTGATTTTTGGTTCAACTTCCTAGTTTTCATTTTGGCTTTATACTCTTCAGTTTAGAATGCATTTTAGTAGTGCTTAGGGTAGTAAAATGCTTTCTCAAATGTTTAGGATATTACAAAGTATAAAGGTATTTTTAATGTGTATTTTTCTGGTACCTCAAGTTCTGTCTAATGTGTGCGTGTAGAACAATATCTTTATGCCGTATCACACAGTTGAAAAGGCTGTTGCTTTATGTCCCATGTTTCCCCAACAAGAAGCAGTGTGTGCCCAAAGGCAGTGCATGCTCTGTTCCAGAAGGTGCTGGCTGGACATGTTGTGTGTGCTGTGCATGGCACAATTTGTCAGGGATTGATAAAAGCAAACACTCACCACTGTCAGCAGCTTTGGTAGTGCACATAAAAACCTCAAGATCTTGCTAAGTATGAAACTAATTAGAAAAATTGCTCAGAAACATATTTCCCTGCCAGAGTGACATATAACCCTTACTGTATAAGCTGTGCTGTCTTTATGGTGCAGAGGCTGTTGCTTTATGAACTAATGAACTCCACTCTTCTCTCTGGAGGCTTTTTGTCAGTGTTTATTGTCTGCTCTTTTGAAAGTTTCACCTTTCTAAAGAGGGTTCTTGCTACAGTTAATTTGTTTCATCACTATGCAATTTCTTGTTCATCTCCCTGGATTCATTAGATCTTTAAATATCACTTTCTTGCTGTTTCTAACATAATTAATGGGGAAAAATAATCTTTTCTTATCTGCTATTATTTGACAAGAATTTGTCCTTAACGTACTCCTTTCCTTCGCAATGGCAGCAGACGTTTTCATTGAAACCCAGATAATGCTTTCTACTTGCCATTTAAACACATGTAACTTTACGCTTTGAACAATTAAGCATAAGAAGTCACCCAAAGAGGTAATTTGAGCTGCTTGAATTTCAGAAGGAAGTAAGAGTAGATTCCTTTGTTCTCCCAGGAGTCGTCCCTAAGCAGGGCTTAGAAACCTTGCTGGCAAAACAAGTTTGTGCCTCTCTCCAGAAGGCACAAATTAGTCAGGGTCCAGAGTAATTTTGTTAATTGTGTTAAAGCCTAGTTAACTATACTTGCATCTCTGTCTTGGGCAGGAAGAAAACCTGAATCCAACCCTGTTGTAAGCTCTGCATAGCCACTAATCACAACTGAATAAACAGAGACTTGTTGGTTAAAACAGTGAATACACTATTTGACATTGATTTTTCCTCTACGAAAAGCAGCTCCGTGAAAGGCAGCTCTGCACTCCCTGCAGGGTTTCTCAGGTGGGCCAGTCTGAGGGAGCCCCCTGTGCCAAGATAACACTTGGTGTTCTGTCACTCAAGCTGTGGTGGCCAGGCTGCAGAGCCGTGCCTTGGGCAGGGTGTGCAGTGGGACAGCAAAGGGGAGCCAGCAGTGAGAGCAGCCTCAGCTCCCTGTGTTTGGGGGAGAGGGAAAATGGCACCAAAGGTTTTGTTTACTAACTACTACTCTTTTACCTACCCTGGAGTTGCTGTCAAGGGCCACAATAAGTAAAATAAGTACAATAAGTACTGACCACAGTAAGTAAAACAAATTGAAAAAAACTGGAGGAGGAATGTTCTAATCACAAATACTAAAATCAAATTTAAGTAGTATAAATTCATGATGGTACAACTAGGCAGACATCCAAAAATTTAACCATTACCTTTATGGCTCTGGCTGCTAAATGAAAAGTAACTCTACAAGTAAATATACAAGATAAGTGATACTGTTTTTAATCAGCACTCTGATAACTTATAAATAGTTACTTATGTCACATACGCAGTGTTTGTGAATGAAATGGGGTATTTAAATTTAGTGCTAATAAAAGAAAAATGAAAATCACTTCCTGGTTGAGTGAACTGTAACTTCTTGGTTTAGTCCAGTCAGTAGTTATGTCTGTCTTCTTCTCTGACACAGACAGTTTTATCTCTGACCTGGAATACCAGCCATCAGGTTCAACAGAGAAATGGACTCAACATTCAGCACTCATGTCCAACTCCTATGTGGAAAATCTAGAGGGTGAGTCTGCTTACTGAAATGCTTCAATGTTTGAAATTGGAGCACAAAGGAAGGGGGAAGTGTTATAAGAGTTTTAAGAGCTGCGAGTGAAAAGCACTGTTTAGTACTGAAGTATTGCTATAACTGGACACCTGTGTATTCTGAAATAATTGGAAATTTAGCATTTGTGAACCAGGTGTACAGTCATTCAGTAAAAACCTCCACTCAAAGTATACAGAGCTGCCACAGAACTTCCTGAGTGCTGTAGGATCTAGTAAAACAGCAGAAGAGGATATGAAAATCTTAAGCCAGATATGGGCAAGGTAGAAGAGTGGCCAGATCAGTCAACTTAGAAATTTGAAATGTTTCTCTTTTTCAAAAAGATGAAGCAATGTCAGTTTAAATAGAGGGAATACAGTGGCATGCACCACAGTCAGATTATTAGGAATACAAGTTCATAACTAGATTTGGAGTTGAATGTGCACTATAATTGGGTAAGAATGTCTGGATTTATTATTTCAGCTTCTTCATTTCACATATAAGCAAGATAATTATCCACTATGACTTCTGAATACTAATGATATTAGAAGCTGTTGCATGGTATATTGGTCTTATTTGTGTTTAGACTTTAGTGGTTTTCACTTTAATATAAACGTGCTTAAAATGCTGAAGAACTATACTGACTTTTTTTTCAATACATATATGTATACAAATATATTATAAACACAACATGTTCTAGTTTCTCCATAGATTTTAAAAGGTTAATAACTTTAATGTACAATAGATTTGGTAACAGCAAAATAACCAAGCTCTTCATGAAACTTTTACACAATTACTGTGTAGACCAATCCTAAGTTTGCTTGTGAAACTGAAATAAACCACACTGGTTTTTTGCCAGCTTTCAAGAAACTTAATTCTGCTTTCCTTACCTATCAAAATGTTATTAGTAAGGTAAGTAGCTCCTATTTGGAATGGCAAAGCCAGAGAAAGGACTGTACACCTAGCTGACATTCCTATGTCTTGAAACAGCAAATCAATTAGTAAAATACAAGTTATAACTTAAATTATTTCAGTGTTCTACAGTATATCCTGTGCAATTCAGAATCTGGTAGGTTCAGAAAAATTGTTGAAGAGCAGGAGTTCCTGAAAAATGGATATTCAGGCTAATAATAAAATAACTCTCATACACCAGTATCCCCAGCTGAAAAATAACACATAGGGTGGCAACCCCCAAATTTAGGCCTGTGAAATGTATGCTAACTGGTCCCTTTTAAAAAAGGCACACAAACAGAAACCCAGACCCAGAGAGAAACACATTTATACACAAGTGTTAGCATTTGACAAATGCAATCGAGAAACACAGCATTTTTTAAAATTAAAATAATGGATATTTTATGTATTTGGCATAATGTAGTGTGGTATTAATATAGAGATATTAATATAGAGATTAATAAAGAGATAGGATTACAGAGGAAAGTAGGATGGTTTTGTACCTTCAAGAATGCTCAGTGTCAAATCAGACAGAGTTAACTGTATTCACTGCCAGTATAGAATTCGTATAGAGCCAACTTTTAGGCTTAAATTAGGAAGAGCACAGCTTCTAAATTACACTGCTGAAGAGGAGAGCAACTGTGACTGTAGTGTGCTGCAGGAGATCAGAGCATCTGATCAAAGGCAGGAAGTAACTAATGGAATACTTGAGTCATCCTTTATAGAAGGGGTAAGTGAGATGACTGCTTCAGGGAGTACCAAAACATGAGGAGAACCCACATGAGGAAATATATCTTTATTTGATTGAAAGGAGTGCAAAAAACTTCTTGAAAAAATTAAATCTTGTTTTGTAGCAGTTTCACAGCATCACAGGCTGTGACAAACTCAAAAAGACGAACTGTAAAAAACAATCAAGCCTATGAAGATATAATAGGTGGTCAAAAGGGTCAAATAGTTGCAAGCAGTCTGCAGATTTTTATGAAGGTTCATATTAAGTGTGCGATTACTCTGCTGTGAGAGAGATTACAAGCTGCTTCTACATGCAGAAATCAGAAAATAACATAAAAGTTATGAAGTTAAATGGGAAACGTGACCAACAGAAGACAAATCAGTTATTCAGTTAAAATTAGATGAGTGATCTTAAAAGGTTTTGTGTAGTGATGTTGACAGTTGAGGAACTAGAGATTCTCATGCCCAGAGTCCTTTGAAAAAGAAACATGTTGCAGGCCCTGTTGCAGGCCCTGTCCCAAGGTAAGGTGTCAGTAAAAGGGTTTCAGAACAGTGACAGTGACAATCATCCTCAAGTAGATGACATGCCAGACAGCAGCTCTGGAAGAGTAAGCAACAGTTAATCATCAACTGTAACGTAGAACCTGATGTAGAGCCTGGGTAAATGTGGCACTGCTGCTGCTCAGCTATTTGGAAGGGTGAAAACCAAAAACTGTCTAGAAACCTCTACAGGAAGATCTTGTGGTTAAAGAAAATCAGGCAGTTAGAGAAAAAGTGAAAATTAGAGTAAAGGAAAGAATAAAACCTGCCCTCATCAACACAGGGTTAACTATTCTCATTTAAAGCCGTCTTGAATTTAAAATGGACAGTTCTGTGAAAACTTGCTCAGTAGTGTTAAAAGTCGTCTTAAAAGGGTAAATAAATGCTAGGAGTATCTAGGGAACAGCAGAAAATAAGAAAATGCTACTCCTTAGATCTGTTTTGTGGCCACATTTGTCCCTGATACCACAAAGGAATTAGATGAATGCCTGTTGTTGCATCTGCTAGAACTCTGCAGCCAGAAAAAGGAATGAGGAGAAAATGCCAAGTATAATAAAATGAGTGAGGAGCACAGAAAAAGTAATGGAAGATAATTCCTGGGAAAGAAACCAATAAGTGGCCACCAAATAATCCTGGTCCAAGTTCAGCACATCTAAAAATCATTGCTACTGCTATAGGGAGTTAAGCTTTGGAATCTACTGTCACAGAAGGTTGCAGTTGACAGAATTTTGCACGGACCTTAAAAGACCCCAGGGAGAAAAATCCAAATGGGACCATTTGGTGCGAAAGATACTGTCTCTAACTCAGGAGTTCCCTGAACACATTTTGGAAAGTGGTGGAACACCCTGGGGTGTTTTATTTTGCACTGTTGTATTTTGCACACGTCTCTGCTCTAGTGGTCTGTAATCTGAACTGGTTTGCCTGAAGTTCTTCACGGAGGTTTTCAGGCAGTATTTTTGACTTAGATAAACCTGAAATGCTTGATAACTGCCAATAAAGAGATTTGCTTGTCCTGTAGAAAGTATATTAGTGGCTTCCTGCAAGGAAAAGGAGGTTACTTGCATTATTGCCTGAAAGGCCTGTAGGTTCAGGAATTTCTTTTTCTTATATTGTTATATAAAATATATACTTAGATATACTTCTGTTTTCCTTTGTGCTCCAGTACAAAATATTTGTATTTTAGCACACAGAGAGGGGAAATTAAATGCAGAGCAATTCAGAAGCATGTTAGTTTTTGCTTGGCATTTGATTAAAAAAGATAATGCCTTTGCTTTTCATACTAGAACTTCAAACACCTTAAAAACACCTTAAGAGAACTTGTTATTATAAATTCATAGTTGATGGGGTTTTAATTTATCCAAAACATTTGGGAATTTATTATTAGAAGCACCAGCTTTCCTGCTGATGTCATGCTTCATAACTCAAGAGTTTTGCTCTGTTCAAATCAGTGAGCTTGGATCACTTTGTGTAGGAGGGAATTTCTCTGGAGAGGTTGGTCAGTGCTGGAACAGCTGCTAAGATCAGCACCCATAACTCTGGGTGTCACTCACAGCACAAATGGCTGAGCTGTTCAACCTAACTTTTTAGGTCTTTAAACTCTGGATTGCAAACTGCAAAGTGTGGAGAGCTCATCCTGAGCAGTTTGGCTGTCAGGCTGTGGCTTTGTCAGCTGTCCAGTGCAAGCCTTCAGTGGCCAGAGGCAAAGCCCAGGGCCTCAGGGGCAGGGGAAGCCTGGGTGCTCCAGCTGCTTCCTCTTGTGCAGTGAGCAGGGACTGGAAACAGCACAATGGGAAATGAAAACCATGGGAAAAACCCAGTAAAATACAGTAAGTGGTTGCTCCTATTTTACAGCAGATCCAAAAGTCAGAGCTACTTCTACTCTGTTTTACTCATATTGATGTTAGGATGCTGCTTCATATTTTGTGATTTTTAATTTTGTAGGCTGGAGCCTCTATCTGATACCTGGTACTTTCTCAATGCAGTATGTTGCTCCTTCTTCAGTGCAGCACAGAGAGGGAAAAGCTTTGCAATACAATATTGCAGTATCACCTGTATTGACCAGGCCAATCTAATCTGTCTGTAGCAGATTTTCTCCCCACCAACTTAACTTCTGTTTTACACAATCTGTTTTTAACTGTTAGTGTAAATTTGCCAGCCAACTTACAGATAAATACTAAGGGAGGAAAAGGTGAAACTATTGCACATAAAGTAACAGCTGAAATTCTGAAGTCTGGGAAAACTGCCAAAGAGGTCAATTACATAGGCAGAGAAAAGTTGTTAAAATCATTTCCATTTCACAGCCCGATATTAAAAAAAAAAAAAAAAAAGAAGAAAAATTTTAAAAACCCACTGTATCACATTTTGATCTGTGGCATATTTGACAAGTTTTCAAAGTGCAGTTATCAGTGTGGTATGGAGGAATATGCCACATGTGTACACAGTGTAGTGTGTGCACCCTTCTCTCTTTTTGTCTGCTCCAGTCATTATTTCAGGATTAGTGACCTGGACTGTTAGCACAGAAAACACTTTGTAACATTTTTTTATGTCATCCACTCAGTTGACACTGGTCATTCAGAATGATTTTAGGTATCAGTAGGTACCAAATGATTACTAAATATTAGCAAGGTCTCTCTAATGATTTAGTGTGTAAGACATTTCCGGTTTCTCCTGACTTGAGGAGTGAGTAGAGGTCCAGGCTATGGGATCAGCAGTCAACATCTGGCACCACAGGTACCAAACAGGCAGGGATTTAACTGGAGGGGGCAGTGGACTGAAAAGTCAAGGTCCTACTTGCACAACTGTTCTTCTAAGTCTAATGAAATTGATTCTCTCCAAAGAGACAGCACATGAACCTAGCAGACAGAGCACAGAGAACATGAAAACCATCCTGGAGATCTGTATTGCTCAATCCCAAACAAGCTCTGCAGCCTTCCCCTGCAAACTTGTGCTGAAGAAACATGGCTTAACAAAGCCATGCATGCTGCTTTCCCAGTGTCTAGTTGCTAAAGGGATGGGGCTCTTAAGGTTAAGCAAAAGGGAATATGTAATATTTCTAGCTATATTTTTAGGACAGAGCAGCCCCTGCAGCCCATAGTCAAAGCTAGGAGAGGTGGGATAAAGTGGTTTTTTAAAAGTAAAGAAATTTTATTTTGTTTGTAAAGCATCAGCAGTAGAGCCTGAGCTTGTCCTTTCTCAGAATTGTTGAAATTTGTTCTTCTCCCAATTTGTCACCTGAAGAACTTGAGCTTTGCTAGACAGTATTGTAGAAAGCCTGTATTTGTGTGCATGAATTAACTTTTCAGTTTTAATCACAGACTGCTACATGTTGTGTGCTTGCCCCTCATTGGAGGAAGGTGACATGTCATGCATTCAAATACTGACCTTTGGATTTCTCTTTTAGTCTTTAATACAAAAAGGAAAATGCTGTATGATTTCATCTTCAGCCTTGTACATTTTTATGCAGGATTTTATCTGTTCTTACTGACTACATGACTTACATTTTAAACTGCTTTAATTTATACCATTCCTCATGAGAAAGACAAGTTCTGATAATGATGGTATTATATGATTATTATGTGTGCCATGAAAGATTAGAGACTGATGTGAGCTGCTGCCTTCTGCAAGTTCTGCTTTCTTTGAAGCCTTTATTTTTACCCTCAACTAATCAAGGAGACTCTTCTGGAGTCTGCAGGGCTCCCCTCCCAGTCCATTTGTTGGGTACAGAGTTCCAGACAGCTGAAATGGGCATTATAAAATAGGAAGACATTTTAGTTGGGAGGCCAAAGTCTGTGAAAAAAACACTTTGGCCAGACACAGCAGGAAAAGCATTTTGGCCTTTTCTTGAGGCCTGCAAAGTGCCCTGGCAGAACACTGATTTACATATTTATTTTGAAAAAAGCACACTTGAATACTGGTTAGTTTTATAAATTAGCAGTTCTTGCAAAAGTCACTGGGACAAGTTAAGATTTCTCCACTATAATTCCCTGTTGGAATGAAGACATGGTCCTACATCTGCCTAAGAAATAGTAGATATTTCTAATGGAAATCCATGTAAACCAGATAAATCTGTATTCACCACATGCTAAAAGTATTGCAAAAAAAAAAAACCACTGAGCTACAAAACAACTTCATATAAACAAATCAGTGATCATTTAGATAACCCGTAGCTATAATATTCTACATGACTTCTGCAGAAGTTTGGCAAATTAAACCCCGAGTGGCCAGCTATTGTATTCAGTGTAATGTGTTTTAAGGAGAATGCAGTGCCAGTGACTACGTGCTGTTCAGTTAAACACCTCTGCCTGTGGGAAGCACAAAACATTGCAGGACAGACCAGTTTGTGCTGATGGTGCTAGTACAGATACAGATCACCCATCAAAACTTCAGGGAAGTAACTAATAATTTTGAAATACTGAACTTCAAAACATTATTTTTAATGTTTTTATTTTAGCATTTGTGAAAGTTTTAGCAGTACTGACAGCTGGGGCACTCGATTTGCACCAAGCTATTGTTAAGTAGGTGAGAGCTGTTGGAAATCCTTAGAGCAGGCTAATGAATGCCATGACAAGAAGCTGGTGGAGCACAGTTCTTATGAATTATCATCTGTAAGTTGTTTTTTTAAAAAAAAGATTGTGGGGTTTTTTAGCAGATGTTTACTTATCCATTGTGTTGGCCTAATAAAAATATTTGGGGAAGTGCCCTACCTGCAGTCACACAATTTCCAGTGCAGTTAAATTCATTGAATGACAGGTTTTTTTTGAAACCAGATAAATTGCAAATCTTGTAATGCTTGAGGGAATTGGCTTTTCCACAGGTATGTGAGCTGTTAGAACCTTTGGGTACAATACCATGTGTATAACAAGTGTCCTTCCACTCCTGAGGAGAAAACCACTGCAGTGATCGACTTGTGGATAACAAACACCTCCTCCATTACATGCAGGGCTGTGGCAGGAGGTGGTTTTAGCGCTTTCTCAAGTGACTTTAAAGAATACAGACACAACGTCTTTTCAGAGTTGGATTTTCTGTGTTACAGCCTATTCACAATATTTATACATTTTCTTTCAGAACCACTTACGATCCTGCTGCCACAAAGAGCAATGCTCAGGCTGTTCAGTGCTATAAATGCAGAGAGCAATTTACATTACCTGTAGATTGATTTTGTTTTGCTTCTACCAGACAGCAATGGTTGGTAGGAAACTAAATTCTGCTATGAAAAACTTAAGGAAGCATTAAGAAAGGTGGTGAAGTGCATCAACACTGTTCTGTAAAGTTACCCGATGCAGAACAAGTAGCAAAAGCCTGGGTTCCTGTTAAGATATTCAATAGAAACAGCTTATTAGCAGAACAAAACCTTCTAAACATGAAAATGGTCCTTAGTCAACAAAAAGATCCATTAAATACCTGTTTATAGAAGGTCCAAGCAAAGTCATGCCAATGATTAAGGAAAAGCCTCTATAATTCAGTCATTCAAAGTCTTGCTGAGCAAGAGATATTATAACCTACTGCCCACTCAGTAATGGGAATCAACAGGACTCATTGCCTCTAACAGTGAAATAATATAGATCATGGTTATAGTCCAATATTTTTGTAAAATTTTTCATTATTATTTAGTGTGATGTTTTTCAGGTCCATGTAGAATGTTATTCAGTTTTCATTGATAACATTACCTAGGTCAATTTTTGTAAAATAGACATTTATATCACTGTTTTTACACTTAGTCTTTAAAATTACAATTTTTATCATCTTCCAACCTCAATTGTCCTGCAATAAATTACATAGGATTTAGAGTAAGACTCCAAGACTGTAATTTCTTAATGACCTAGGTTATTTTTGTCACATTCATGGAGGTGTCCCTCACTTTTAAATAGTACAATGATTAAACTTTGCTGAAGCTGACACACATGGATACAGAAACTGGCCTGCATATTAGTCCATCCTAACTCTTCACTATAGAGAAATTGACTGATGATATTCAGTTACTGTGTTTTCAGAAATGCAAGTATTCATAAAACTGGCCCAATTAATAGATATGTAGTGTTTAAAAAGAATGTTCTGTTAACCTGAATCCAAGTTCTGAGGAAGTTCTGTAAGTAGCCTGAAAGAGCCAGGAGTTGCTAGAGTTATTTGTTGTGCTTGTCACACTCCTGAACAGCAGTTCTGTGGGGAAATCTCAATAAATCTGGCGTGCTGTGCCGTTCAGTTACCTGTGTGTCATGAATACTCATGTCCTGCTTTTCTTCAAGGGGCTTAGGGAGTCTCCATTGTGGATTATGGCAGGACCTTTTCCCCCCCTTGCTTAAGTGGTGCTGAACCAGGCTCCTCATTCAGCTCCTGTTACATAACAGCATCAAGGCTTAGCACTGAAATGATTTCTTTTTAAAAGTGTTATACTGATGGGTTCTGCCTTTTGGAAAGCATAAAAACTTTTTAATATTTCTTCTTTTTTTTTATAGTGAATGAGATCATAGGAAGAGATATGTCACAGATCTCAGTGTCACATGGAACAACAGTGGCCAGCCAGCCTGCACGTACGTGTCCTGGATCTCTGGAGACGAGAATATCTGATGGAATCCAGTAATGGATAAGCTAACAGCTCAACATCCATGAAAAGTTCACAGTTTCTCTGAATATTTCTTCATCCTCTTCCTCTTTAGACTTACTGTGCTTCCAACTCTGTGGCCTTTATGAACTGGAACAGTGGATCCTTGCAAAAAGCCCTTTTAGTGGGTTACATTTTTGATGTAGAGACAGAGCATTTTAATTATAGTTCCTCAGATGCTGTAAAGAGACTTCTTAAAATGGACACACAGAATCTACACCAGATATTTTAACTGTTTTAAAGTTACAAACAAGCTTTGCTTTTTGCATTTAAATAGAATACTTTTATATTTTAAGTGCTTCAGATGTGTGGAGATGTTAGTTTGCTCTTAATAATATTCACAGTCCTGAACATGGAAGATTTAATGCACATCTTCAGTGTGCTGCTTGCCCTTAGAGGTAGTATAGTTTGTAACTGATGATTTGTAACACCTTTTGGTCATTTTGGAAAGCCTTTAAAGCTTCTGTTGTTTAATTTTTTTCTTAATAAGACCTTCCAGTGGCAAATCATACCTGTCATCTGAAGCCAATGCCACGGAAGCCATTGTGTATATGAATATTGTAGTGTTTTCTTTCTTAGATTCATAGGAAGCAAAGCCAAATGTAGATCTGCACTTGTTTATAAACTGAAGATGTTACTTGATAGGCTGCAAAAAGACCATTCCATCATGAAAGTGTTGGGATAGAAATTACATTCCAAAATTTAACTTTTATAACTTTGTGGATAATCTTCCTGATCTTTATTAGCACAGGCTCCTTCTTGAAATAGCTTTTTTCTTAGAAAGTTACATTTGTAATCAGGTTTGAGCAGTAGCATTTTAGATTAAAGAACAGCAACGTCAAAGCCATGTTAGAAACAGGAGAAAATTTAATGTTTGCTGAGGATCTAAATGTTCCCATTAACCCTGCAGAATATGGTTTTGAAATCACCAATTCAGTGGCATTCAAGTTTTCAATGCAATAAATCATTTGATCACATCTGTATCTTTTATATGCTGTATGCCCGACCATGCCACTTGGAAGTCCTAAGGAGATGACAGTTACAGTTCTTAAATTCAGGCTGTTTGTAAATGTCAGTTTGCTAAAAAGTAATTTACTGTGAATTAGTGGTTAGGCACTATGCTGTGTCCATGTTTAATTTTAAAGGTGTGAAGCAGGAACTACCAAAGAAATACTCAAGAATCATCACAGCAGCAGTAAAACTCTGTGCTGTGAGGATGTGTCTCCCTTAGCCCCATAATCTGATGAATTTAAAACAATCTGTTTACGTCATTATTTAAAAATCTCTGGCCTTTCCTATTACACTGTGGAGAGGATCCCACACTGTCTGTGGAGGCCACACACATTTCCCTCCCCCAGGAATCACTGGTTTACAGAGCTTCCCTCCATGGAACACACAGGGTACACCAGTCATGGAAAGAAATGTCAGCAGTACATGGAACTCAGAGCATCCAAGGTGTTCCTACTAGTTGCTCATTTGGGTGAACCATGACAATCTATGAGAGTGAATTAACTCAAAGAATTAGAAAATTGGAAAGTATATTTGCATTGGAGCCAGTTCAGACAAGTGTGGCCACTGTAGCAGTTTAGCACATGGGGAGCACATGCCCTTTGTAGACTTCACATGAATGAAAGGGTCTGACAGTGGAGAGCAGTGCTGAGTTATAACACCTGGGAGCGTAAACACAGCTTCTGCTGATGTTGCATTTTGGCAAATAGAGGTGGGGAATTTCCACTGAGCCTTTTGCAGGCAGAACCTTACACCTGGAGAGAAGTCAGTGCCCAAGCAATACCATTGCAGTAGCTGTAATTGCATCTCTAATAGCTGAATCATGGACTTTTAAAGACCATCTATTACATGGGTAAAACTGTAGTTTTATCATGTACTTCCTGTTAAGAGTGCAGCCTGAGGCTACTAACTTGATGTTTCATAATTATTTCAAACAACTTAATGCAAGGCCACTAGGTACCTGCTGGGAATCTTAAGCATCCTTTTTGTGAATGTACTGTTCAGTGGTGCAAATCTTGACATTTGCAGGAAATAATTGGCAGGGCTGGAGTCTGAAAAGTGTGATATTGTAATTGTCCCTCAGCAATGGTGCTTTACTCTGTCCTCTACTGTGTACATTGAAGATCCTACAGAGAACTCATATGCTCAGAAATGCTTCTACTTAAGTTTTTAACACCTTCAAAACAAAACAAACCACACAATGCTGTAAACCATGTAATTGTCTCAGAGTGTGTGCTGGTGGCAAGGCATGTTCCAGGTTTCATTCATGTATTGGGTCTTTTGCATTAACCATTGTTATAGGAGAATTCTGACTGAAAAGCTTTTCATACTGTATGGGATTTATGCTCCTTTATCCTGCTGGTACAGACTCTCCTTGCAAGTTCTCCAAGTAGCTGGAATTCACACTGTACCTAAAATATAGGAGCCCAAACAATCCGGAGTTGCTATGCACTAAATTTTATGATGCCTTTAAATACCTTGATGCCTGTAGACATAGAAATGCTTTCCTATTTAAAAATGAAATTTAAAAAAAAATATAGCTTTGGATACTAAAGCAGTTTTGTATTTGCCTTGTAAAAGCTTCAATACAAGGGTCTTAATTTTATTTTAGCTTGTGTGATAACGTAGATAAAGACTGTTAATCTTGTATAATTTTAGTGATATAAAAAGCACACGATCTCTATTGGACTATGCAAATTTAATTAAACAACAGAACCCGGCAACTGTTAATATTTTGTTGGCATCCACTTCCTTGTCCTTAAGTCCTGTCTTCTCCCTGAGTACTTTTCCAAAAATTTTTAATAACTTAGATTATCCTGAAGGAAAGCCTTAATGATGAGGTCAAAGATCAATGATTAGGAAAAAAAAATAAAGGGGTAGCATATTAATCCAGGGGGGAGAGGGGTGAGTTCTGAAATTACCATAAACTAGCAATCTGAATTTCTGTAGTAAAACTTACCTGTTATCAGGGGAACTGCCACCCTTTTTAAACCAAAGAATGAAAAAGCAGTTTTGTTCTGATACAAAGCTTTGAAACTCTATTTTTGATACTCATAATGGATGTCATTCCTTGAGGTTCGGAAATCGTTCAAATTGAAGTTTTATATTTAAAAATGTGGGACAATAAAGATTAAGTTCTAGATGTTTACAGAGCCTTGTATTGTAATTTCATGTACATTTTGTATTTTAAACATTTTTATAAGTTATGATTGCAGTGCTACTTGCAGAAATAAAGGGAAAAACTTGCATTTAGGCTCTTAAATCATAGTGTTCAAATAAATAAAAATAATGCAAATGCATTGTCATTTATTTAAAATGCAGAACCAGACAAAGTGGGAAGAAATCCTGTTTGTGATGCAGCGGTAACCAGCTGTGCCAGGCTGGGACAGAGGAAGTGAGGGACATTGGATATTCTTCCTGGAAGAGTGGTGATTCTGAACAATCTGATAGAGAGTTTGGGGCTCAGATTAGAGCCAGCACCAGTGAACCTCCACCTACTTAAGAAGTGATCAGCAGTGCTGGTAGAGTATCAGTCTGCACAATACTGCTGCTTCCCCATTTGCAAGTGTCATTGTTTCAATTACACAATCACAAGATTATTTTGAAATATTTTTCCAGAAATAATTATTCAAGTATTATCATAAACAATTATTTCCATTTCTGAAAGGATATTGTCATAGGCAAGAAGTAGCTAAACTATTTCTGAAATGAATGTGAAATTCCCACAAAGTTTAAATTATTTGCCAAATCCTGGCTGATCAAGCAGAGGGAAGTCCCTGAGAGCAAAGTTAGCTTACAATGTGTATCTCACCTCGGTGATCTTGGTACTACTGAAGGGGTTTTTATCTCCCCTGCAGTTTCTTACTGGGCCCTTTCCTTACCCCTGGAATCCCAGTGTGGGACTATTCCAAACCGAACACGGAAGCAAAAGCTCCGGCCTTTGGCTGCCCATGCTCACCTGGCCGGGAGAGAAGGAGCAGGAGCCGGAGCGCAGGGATCGCTGCCAGGCTGGGATTAGCCTCCCTGCGAGCGTGTCCCGGCCCATCACCTTCAGCGCCGCTTTCAGCTATAAATACACCAGAAAGGGGATGCTCAAGTGCCACCAACCGAATGCACGGTAAATATAGCCTAGGTTTAGTAAAAATAGCCCCGGCAGTTTGAAAGCTGTTCACATGTTCTGTAGGGTGATTACCCAGGGTATAATTAGCACACACCGACACCAGCAATAAGCCATTGACTGCGTCTCCTTTGCTGTCAGTTCAAGCCTTTCAGATGCAAATGGGCCGGAGGCTGCTTCGCTCGGGATGATGGGTGGGACAGGACAGGATCTGCAGTCACGCCAGTGCGGGTAAAGCTCAGCAAAGACACACGCACTGCTCTTGTTGCTTTATTCCAGGCAGGATGAAAACGTCACTTCTACCCTGCAAAACACTGGTTTAGTATTTCAGGTAGAGAGAAGGAGTGTCCTGTTGAAGTCAGTTCCTTTAGAAGAGTAACCAGAAGTTTGTTCATTTAGGACCCAAACCCAAAGGAAATACTGGCAGAAGTCAAGGCCTTTTAATTCTCATATTGTATCGTCTATTTCCTTACAATATTCCACAGCGTTACTTTTGCTGTCTTCTTCTGCTGCTTTTTCTCTCTCTCCGCCTAACTCAAAATACCACTGTATGCTCTGAGTCCACCATGTGCTCCACTGCACTAAGGTGAGGACTGGGCTGTTTTCTCCCCACCTTTTTTCTTTGCCCCTTGGCTTCAGTTAATTTACAATGATAGTAGTCAGGAACTACCCACTGCTGTAATAAGTGAAGTATTAAGGCGTGTAAAAGGCCATGGAAAAGAAAAAGGGATTTTCAATATATTTAAATTCATGCATAGTTTTGCATACAGGCTTCTCTGGTAAAGGAAGTTAACAGTGAACTTTATTCTGCCTGCTGAAAGGATAATTTTTATCAATCAATAATTCTTAACACACAAAGCATTGTCATTTGCAGAAGTCCTCTAAGAAATTATTTTACAATAACCTACTTGTACTCTTGTTAATATCTGCTACATGCAAAAGAAAACAGAAGGAAAAAAACAGATTAAGATACAGAAACAATAGAAGAAGAATACTTACTTTGCAAAGACATGGATGCTCCATGGATCTTGTTTTTGAAGAGATTGATCCACTAGAAAAGTCAGGCTATACAAGTTCTCAAACTGTTTCTGCAAATGTAAAGTTTTCGTTTCATAGCTGTTTTTTATTACAAGGAACTGAAAAAAAATACTTATCTTTTCCTTCCTGTCATTGCTGTGACACCTGCTGGTAAGAGCTGGAAGAATGTTTGTAGTGTGTGCTTGTTCTTTTCTTTAATTTTAGATCAGAGAAAAGCGATGCACCTAAAGAGGACTCAATATGAAAATATTGCTTGGGAATGCAGTGCTGGATAATCAGTGGTATCATATGAAGTAAGCTGGAGGAAAAAGGGAACTATTACTCCAAGTTCTTATGACAGTGGAATGATAAATGACTCATGATTTAGAAAGGTCCTTCTTGTAATAAAAAGCAGCAAAGACAAGGAAGCAGAGTTCTGAAAATCCTGAGGGTTGGGAAGGCAAAGATTTTCTAGAAAACAGGCAGTTATATAAACCAATAACCACCCTACATATTAACAACTGCAGCATCTCTCAATAAACACCTCCACACATTGAAGACTGCAGATTCTGGAATCAAAGACAAAAGTTCCTAAGCCAAACTTCTCCACATACCTGAGGTTCTGGCTGTAACACCAATATCAAGGATTTGGGCTGGCACAGAGCATTTTTTAGGACAAGGCATAAAAGGTCAGGGATGCCTTCCTAAATTTACTTCAGCTTGGTACAAAAGGTGTGATGGATTCTTCTCTGCAAGGTGGCAACACCACTGCAACAAACACAGAGCACAGAATAGCTGAATGTTGTCGTACATGCATCATATTTTTTTTCTCACAGCAATAAGAGGATCTTTTTGTAAATATCCCAAGAACTCCCTGGTGTATCCAGCCAAGTCGTTCTTGCAATTTGTTGGAAATGGACAAGACAAACTTTTAGCATTCCGTATGTCACTGTTCTCAAGTAGGAAATTCTCTAAGTATGATGCAAGAACAGATTTTTCCAGTCTTCCATCATTTGAACAAGTGCCTCCAGAGCTGCTACACAGCCTGTCCAAAGCACAGATTTTCTATGATTTAATGAATTAAGGTTTACTTTCAAGGTTTGCCATTTTAAGAATTGCATCATAATAAAGGTGTGACAACATTTAAAGGTCGGAAACAGCTGCAGTTGACAGCAGATCTGCAGATTTCTAGTTTAACTGCCATTGGTTCAACTTTACCCTGTGTGTTTTCTAGGCAGGGTCTCCATATGGAAAGGTTGCTCATAGGACATTAATCCTCTCACCTGCCTGTCACAGCAGCTCCTGCTCAGGTCTGTGCTGTGTGATCAGTTCCTGCTGCAATTGTTTCTGTCTCCAGCTGCACTGATCAGCACACACTGTTTTGCCAGTACATGCATTTCTACATTTACATATTCCCACCATTTCTTCCCTTACCAGGAATAAAAACTTGCTCATAAAATCTTCAACAGAAAGCAAATATGAGAGGTCAAGGACAACTTTATTCAAGTAACAGCAAATATCACCCTGTGACATTTGCCTGGCTGTAGTCACAGTAGCTGGAGGAGAAGTATAAACCATCAAGCCAATAGGACAAATAAGGCAATACTGAAACTGAATTAAGTGCTACTATGGGATTATTTTTTCTAAGGATATGAAAAAAGAAGCTATGCCAAGAATGTCATCATTACCATCTGACCTCACCACTGACAGAAGTTATAATGGAAAAGTTGCACAAACAATGGAGGATAACAAGCAATCCAACTCTGGCCAAATCCCAGGCTGAATGACATCGTGGCTTGGAGAGGCACAGCCATACATTTTGTGGCTGTCAGCAGAGTTTGCTGAGAGACTCAAATGCTGCTTGCCTGAGCCTAATCCCTTTGGAACTAATCCAGCTGCTAAAATGACACTGGAGACTAAGGTTTCCTTAGCTAGAAAGAGGAATACAAAACATACAAAAGACAGAGAAAACGGGAAAAAGAAAAAAGAGAAAATATTTTGGTTACTGAGCAGGTCTGTCTCCAATTACAGGCTTCCACTCCCACAAAAGGCTGACCTCAACTCCTTCATAGCAGAAAGCAGGAAAATCTTTCACTAAGTTCTTCTTAGATAAACTTTTTAGATAGCAGTAAAGCTGCAAAAATCATCTTTTAGATAAGCAACAGTTAAACATATCACTGGTTAAGCAGGCCATCTTCTAATGCAAATTTTCCCATTTTTCTGTGCCATTTGTGCCCTCCTGCCCAGATCTCAGATCTCCTCCCCCCCTCTCCCCCTCAGAGACTCTGCCTTTATTACTTTTGTAACATTTTCATGTATTTGTATAATTTTCATATATTACACTAAGCTCAATATTTTTTCCAACAGCACATGAACTCTTTGCAGGTCAAACACCATCTGGACCAGATGACTAAAATGGAATTCTATCACTTATGACAAAAAAAATTTCCTGTTTGCTTGGAAGGACATGACTTAAAATCAGACCAATTCTGAGTGACATTAAATATTATATTTAAACAGTGACTCAGTCGTTCATAATCAAAGTAGAAAAAAATTAGAAAGCAATTAAGTGTTGTCTTTACACTCAGCTTGTAGGATAGCTTTCAAGCTAGCTGACATTTCTTCTATTCAAAATACACACAGTTGGCTTCACTGAAGGCCATTTTGCAGACAGTAGAGATGTGCTGCAAATCGGTCCAGCAAGCAGAATCAGCACTGGCTCCATGCAATATAAAACATCCTCAGGGGTGGAGTTAATAAAAAAGAAACCACATTAATGAGATTCAAGGAGCTCCGTTGTTCAGAAATGTCCCCCAAGCTCTCAAATTTGTTTAAACAAGTGTCAAACCTTCACTCAGTGTTACTGGCACTCTCTCAGTCACATAGATACCTGTGTGACTGAGGATCCTGCACTCAACAGCAAAAGGACTTTTTTTTGGGATTACTCGTCTTTTTTTTAAGAAGGCAAATTGCAGCTTGGTGGTGGGGCCAGGGGTGTTACAAAATTTAATTCACTTAGAGATCCTATGCAGTTCTAATTGCCCCCAAGAAAAGTCAGGGTAAGAAGAAAGCTGGCAAAGGATGGTTCTCTGGGGTCTCTTTTTCTGACAATGTGTGAGTGCTCACAAAGCACACACCTGAATCCAGGTTAGACTTTGTGAGCTCCCCAAAGGCACAGACATTCGGTTTAAAGCAAGAAGTTAATGGCAAACCATCTTCAGCTTTCTATTTGCAACTGAAAAGGAGGTTTAAGATCACATGCCGTTTGAATTATTTCTCTCCGTTTGTATATTATGAGTCACTTTACTCTCAGTAGGACTCCCGCAAAACAAACATAAGCAAGCAGGAATAGGAGATGAAATCTCACATGCAGAAAGGTCACTGAGGGAAACAGTTTTGCCTGCATTGAACCAGCCAGGACTCATCAGGAGGGTCACAGCCTCTACAGTGTCCCTTGTACGGAACTCCAGAGAAGTCCCTGCTGCTTCTGCCTCCCGTTCATGACAGAACTGTCTCACAGCCAGAAGAGGCAAATGCCTGACAGCTAACCCAGATACAATGAATCCAATTGAAAAGCAAAGCCTGAATTTCTGGTAGCACTGCTAATTCCTCATCCCAGGGCTGACTACAGACGAGTTCAGGGGAGATTTGCTTCTAGAACAAGAAAATGCTGGGATGCCCATGAAGGAGAAGAGGCTGGAAATCTGCTCCCAGTTAGTGGTGCTTGGTAGTGCCTGGTCTCTCTCTCGGGCCAGCAGTAAGGGGATAGAACCACAGACTGACACAGGGCCTGGGCGGAACAGCAAGGGGCAGCATCTATGGAAGGGAGAGAATTCCACACGTCATTGAGGCAAAACACCTGAGCAATTTAGTAAAGGAACTGTTGCTTAATGGCTGGAAACGTTTACATATATATGGAAGAGAAACAGCCTTTATTGTAACTAAGAGTAGCCCAACCTCTCCTGCTCAAGAAAAGAGTAGGATTTGGAAGAAAGGGGGTGAGATTAATCAGGTGAGATTAAACCTGGATAAATCTTCTAGAAGATTTGAAAGGGAATAATGGCTGTAAAAGCTAAAGACATCCCACCAAAAATGTGGAAGACACAAAGGCTAAACCCCTTAGTAAGGTTACCAGAAGGGGAAAGACCAAAGCTGATGACTGCACAAAGAGAGAGCTTTCTCACACAGTATAAATGCAACTAGACTAACATGGGACTGGTTGTTTATTTCTACTCCTATGTCTTTCTTTAAAAACAAAACAACAACTAACCTGATTGCTCTGAGCATTATGATTAAACACAGATTCACAATCTAAATCACTCAACTCATGCTAAAAGTAATCTGGGTAACTGCAAGGCATTCCTTATCCTCACACATGGTGAATGTAAAAACTGAGACCTCATTTTAGCAAGAGACCCAGCCGCCCAGAACTCCTTCCACTCAATTCAAATACCAACTGAGCAGGCTCCCCATTCGAAAGGCACAGCTCCAGGAAGAGTTACAGCACATGTGCCAGAGAAGCACAAATAATCTCTAGTAGCTATTTGCCATACTGGAGGCTCCCTGCTGGGCATTCAGGTTTTGAAAATATACTAGAACTGGAAGGCTCACACAGGGCAGAACATCACAGCACTGAACACCTTTGGTAAAATACACAGATATTTTAGGGTGTACTAATAATTCAGTATCACTGTATCACAGACTATTTGTGCTACAATTTTGTTTTAAGCCCTTTTGTATCATGAGGTAATTCAAATAAATGCAAAAAAAAAATCATGTTAGTCACCAAGAAGACAGCTTCCATTCAGCTGGAATGCAGCAAGTATTTAATATTTATAATGAAAAGACAGAATTTAAGAAATATCATGGCTGGCTGAAACATAGGTGAGTTTCAAGTAGGTACTTTGAAATTACCTGGGTTTGTGCAGGCTACTAGGGTAAATGTTTTCTTAAGCAATTATCATTTGAATTCTGAATTATTTTCCACTATGTCTCACAGAGATAACATAAAATCTCTGTTAAGTACTGTGATTTCCAGTTCTCAGAACTCAATAACATGTTTTGGCTGACACTTCAGGTCACATATAGAAAGCATTTTAGAGTCTTATTGGTTACAAAGTGCACCTTTTAGTCCCAGTCTTTGCAAACATATTGATCATGAGCTGTTCCATCACCTTTCCAGTAACTCCAACTTTCAACAGTTCACAGCTTTATCAGCAATTTCCCTCCCTACTTCCAGAAAAATTCACCATCTAAAGTCGGCCCCAAACCAAAGGAACTTTAAGCTGCATTGGTTCTTTGCCCCTCCATGCTCTTAATGGACCTAATGAGTCCATATCAGATTCCACTTGCGAGGAGAAGGGAAGGAGCAGTTCCCACTCACACCCAGCCCCCAGCCCTCCCTCTTCTCCCAGAGGAAGAAAACGTGGGGAAAGGGCAGGACAGAGCTGTTCAGGGGCTTTTCTTATCTGCAACTCACATCTGCAGTGGCAGCAATGCCTCTTGCTCTTGGTTAGAGAGTGTTATCTCACTCCATTCTGTTCCTATTATTTCATATTTAAAGTCCTCCTACCCAGCTCCAAAATTCTGCTGTTATGGAAAAGATACTTAGGTCCACCTAATGCCTTATTTATGCCTCATCACATTCACTTAGCTAACAGATGGTGGTTGAAGAACTCTAGAAATTTTTAACACAGGCTTCTAGTTTTATTAATTTAAAAGTAATGAAAAATTTATATATAAACAATTAATCTGATGTCCCTTTCTTGTTCTGACAGCAGTAGAGAAGCATCCAAACCACACAGAACAATTGCTTCCAACACCAGCCATGCACAACTGCCCAGGAAGTCTTCCATCTGCCCCTGCCATTAAAGGTACTACCTGAAAGCCAGTATTGCACAACTGGTGGTTTCCACAAAACAGATGCAAAACTAAAGAAAAGGACACATGAAGGTGTATTTAAGAAAGGCAGTATTCATTCTTACAGAACAGATTCCTGGTATCCCACACTGGGTGTCTCAAAAAAAATTAAGCGAGAAGAATCAAAGCAAATTAACCCTCTATAGACTTGTTTTCTAAAAGGTAGTGCAGAATTTTGCACAGAATAATCTCCTTTGTAAGGAAGAAGAAACCTGGTAAAAGAGGCTGGATTCAGAGGCATGGCCAGGTGAGACTGATGATTCAGTGAAGGCTTTCAGGTAGAAGAGCTATTTTGGAAATAAAAAATGTGTCCTTCAGAGAAAAGGTGTTCCTGCTGTAGCAGGGTTAAGAGGAAATCTTTGTTGTTTGCTCTGTGTTGGGAAGATTTAAATTATTTTCTCTTTTTTGTCTGCATAATTAAGGCTGGCCTTGGTTGGCCTTCCAGCAACTACTGCAGTCACTGCAGTGGCTTCGCACAGCTGGAGCAATGTTTACAAGGCTGCAGAGCCGAGCTGTTCTCAGAACAGGCTGGGTGGGCTGGGACAGGAGGCACAGAGCGTGCTCACCCCGCACAGCAGAGCTGTCTGCTCAGCAGCACCGACACCCAGCCCCGCTCCCAGCTCCCGTTAAAAGCCAAACCATCCACCTCACTCTGTCAGGCACCCCTTGATACTTCCTATAAATACCTTCCCATCGGCCTGTCCTCCCAGAAATGGCCATTAAATTACTTTTACAGCAGTGCAGAAAGGATTATTTATAAAGCTCCACATTAGCAATCTTTCAGGGAATGTTGCAGTAAGATAAATGCAAAGGCATTTTTGAGAGGAATGTTTTCCCATCATGAAGCATTATCAAGAGAACATTATCTTTAATAGAGCTGAGACCAAAGGCTGTATGTGTGGTTTGATTATAGGTCTAAAGTGAACTGCATTTACTGTGTTCACAAAAAATTATTTTAAAAAACCAAGTTTCTTTGCGCCTCAGAGTGAGAGTCTCAACAATTTATGGGGGGGAGGGGGTGAACTAAAAAAAAGTCACAAGTTGCTGATCTTATTCACTGTTGAGATACTATGTGGAAAACAGAGATAATTTTAGACTAAACATTAACATCATGCTTCAAATGTACTCAAATGTGACCAAAACCAGATGAGCTCATTCCACAAACAAAATCTATACTTGGGGCATATCAGAGCAAACCTGGGCTGTTGCTCTAGGCAGATTGTGACCCAGGCTGTGTGTGCAGGCCAGGCAGCGAGATGTTCAAGAGAACCCCACAGCAGATACCCCTCTGTGCAGAGCTTACACAGTGCCCACCCTGCTGAACAGGGCATGTTCTGAACAGGAATGAATACACAAAAACCAGACCAGTGCAGGGCCCTTGAATGAGGAACACAGCCTAGGCCATGCCACAAAGGTGTTCTGGAAGCACAGTCTGAGCAGCAGCTCATGAGCATCACAGGGCAGGACAAAAGCTTTCCTTTCACACTTGTATTATGATGTCATCCTTACTGTAAATTTCATTTTCATATCTAAAAACCCCAAAACAAGCCTGCCATGCTTTACTGCTTTTGGCACTACAGAGCCACCACAGTGACAGGTACTAGTTTGGGTTGTTTTCCATATTACTGATGGTTATCTATTTACAAACCTCACCATTGGTGAGGAGAAATGAGGTTGAGATCTTAGGTTTGGTTTGCCATTCCTGAAAAACATCTATCAGGTTTGAAGTGATTGAAGGGCAGCAAGCATGAAGTGCATTATGTAATTCCTAAAGCACAACAGCAGAACCCATTTAGGAGAGAAGAGAGGGTCACTGGGATTCTCCCAGCACCTCCAGTGAGGGGGACTGTCACAGCAGTTACCATTCTGCACAGCTGCTCTCACAGCACCATCTAAACAGGGATCTGCAAGGCACTGCACGTTCCAAAGGTATGCAGAATGAAAGGTACTGAAAAAACTCACCTCTTGGGTTTCAGTGTTCTACTGTTGATTTGGGGAACACAGGATAGAGTGTTTTTAATATGAAAATTCAAAAAACACCCTATGGTTTATGTGGGTAAAAAATAAAAATGAATTATAAACCACAGAATCTTATTTTTCCTGGGTACACTGAACAATAGAGAAAACCATTCAAGTGGGAGTGGGGATGGCAGTGGTTTTGAGCATTCAGGAAAAAATGCAAGTCCTCTTACACAAACAGTTTGCAGAGTTCAATTTTCAGTGGCATAGTCTGCTAAAGAACAACCATTTTTCCCTGTATACTTCACAAATTTTATATCTGAAGCAAATATGAAACTTAATATTTCTTAAATCAACAACAATACATAGGAATTTCTGAAGGGAGATGATGTGCTTGCTAAATTGAATTCAAAAGTTACTCTAATTCTGTAATAGCTCTTCTGAAGGATTTCTGACTCAAATGCCAGAGTTGCAAATTCAAGGGCTCCAAGAGCCAGGCTTGTCTTCTTCATTACTAGCTCCATAATTATTCCTCAAAGTTATGTAATTTTTACAGTGACACCCACACAAATATTGCAAGTTCCCCCTTACTAAGTCTTGTTTAAAGGGATGAAAACTGAGGTGCTGGCATAACAGAAACTGTTCCTTGGTTCTTCATTCTGATTTCAAATCCCATTTCCTATTCTGCATCTAGAGACTAAACCTTCATTTATGCTCAATGACAGGCAATGAACAGACTGCAATTGCATCCAGCTCCTTTCCCCCACTTTGGTTTATCCTAAATGTCTCAAAAAAACTCTAGTCTATAACTTATAATCAGTTGTGACTTCAGTTCATGAGACCAGTAACATGAGCAGAGCTGTGCTGGGAACTGCATTCCTACTTGCCCAATGGAGCTGCACTCATTGAGCCTGTGCTTCCAGCAGCTCTGGACCTGCTGCTAAACTGCTCAGAGCTGCTTTAGTTCAATCTACAATGCACTGTGACTGATTTCTATGTTTGTGGCTTCCCAGAGTTACCCCAAGAGCAGCCTGCCAGCAGAGCTGTCCTGTGCCGCTGGCAGTGTGGGCTGATGCTGCCTCCTCAGCACATCTGCAACCTGCTTTTCTTGTTCAAACAGCTCAGAAAATCATCCCATCTCCTCAACCATCACAGCAGTCATTGCAAACCCTCTGGAAGCTGCAATATCCAGTGCTGGACTTGCTCTGTAGCTGGAAGGTCTCCAGGCCCACTCCAGCAGTGAGATCCCACACTGCAGCAGCACGGTGCAGTGCTGTATCTGAAAGGAAACCACTGGGGGAACCTGGTGCCAGGGAAGAGAATAGAAAAAAACACCCAAACAACCCACAAACCCCAAATATTGCCTTAACAGTCTCCCCTGTTGTCAACACACTCTCTGAGATGTATCATCAGTGTCTAGGCCCACGGCCTTACAATTTTCCTTCTTCTCCAAATCATCTCCAGAACAGTCCCTATAACCTGAAAATTTGGAATCCTTTCTTTTCTGGGGGCTTACTTTTTAAAAGGTAAGATAAGGTCACTTTAAATAAAACCACTAACATGCTGTTATCAGTCACCAATATCTTTTAACTGATCAAAAAGATTGATTTTAGGGACAAGTAGAAGACAAATTTCATTGTAAAATATGGAACCTGCCATCCTTATAAGCCTTCTCCTGCTCACCAGCAAGAGAGATGGTCTATTACTGTTGTGAGCACTACCAGGGTTTCAGTGTAACTCCAGCTCTAACCCTAGGATATATCTCCTTATGGCCTGCAGATCACCATCCAACCTGTGCTCCAGATCCCATCAGGAATATGATGTACCTGACTTTTGATAAAAATTTTAGAACAATTTAAAAGGTAAATACACAGCATTGTAAGCAATCCGACAGTTTATATTCCAAGGCATAGATTTCTTGTCAGTAAAAACTAAGCAAAATTGATTGATTTTCTAAGTTTTTGCGTTGCTTTTCAAAAAAAACAAAACCAAAACAAAATAACCAACCCACCTACCCCTCCCCAAAAAAAAAAAAAAAGCCTGATCTTTTCGGGGAAGTTTTAATTAATGTCATAACTACAATTCATATTCCACAAGTGTAGCTTGTGTGGATTTTCACAGTAAAGTTCACAATTGCTCAAGGACTGCATTGCATCAAACCAAAGAAAGGCAGTCCTAACCTTATGGGGATGAGTCCCACATTTTCAGGGCATGTTTAACTAAGAATTCCTTGGACTAAGTCATAGTGACAAATGTTACACACCAGATAACGCTCAGACTGTCCTTTCCTCACTTTAACCTCTCATACCCTGATCAGAGAGGAGGAAGGACCTGTCCCTTGCCAGCCTTTGCACCATGCAGTTCCACCACACATTTGCATTTCTCCCACAGCAGAACTCTGTGTGCCTTCCATCCCTACTGAAAGCAGTCCCAGAGAGATCCCCAAAACTGAAATCGTTCAGAAAACAGCTGGAAAAGATGTTACTCTTAAAACTCAAAAGCTTTTATTCAATGCAGCAAAGACAGCTAAATTCTAATGCTATTCTATTGCACGTAACAGAGATTTTTCCAACAAACCACCATCAGTTTTTTGGAACTTCTCACAAAAAATTTCAGTAAGACTCCTCCTCCCCAAAATACATAATTTTTCCTCTCCTCAGTTATTCTGTTTTTTCCTTCCACCTCTCACTTATTCTTGTGAATAGTAGTAAGAAAAAATATAACAATATTTCCAATTTTCCAATAAAATAACAATATAACAAGATTTTGCTCCTGTATACTTTTAAGTATTATTATTTTAAACGTACCCAGAGTAAAGATTTTTAATATTTTTGCACATAAACAGAAATTTTAAAAGTTACTTTTGCATGAAATTCAAACACCTCAAGTTATTTTAGAAGTTAATATACACACACAAGTGATCCATGGCAGTAGCCCATTAACTTTTCCTCTACTTCCAGCAAGCAGAAGATAAAATGCTGATAAAAAGGAATGATTAAAACCAAATAGCAACAACAACAAAAACTTCTCAGAGGTTACAATGTTTTAACAGTACCAGGACAGGACATTGGTATAAACCAGAACAATTGCACCTTCATTAGGTCTATTGTATAAACTGCTTTCCCAAATGAAACACAACATGTTCTTATTTTCACTTATTGCTCAACAAGAGAAGAATGTTCTAGAAGGTCTAGGAGCAGTAGAAGGCGCTGTTTAAAGTTCCCAGAGTTCAAAGCAACAGAAATTTACAAAGACAACTCCCGTGTTTGAGGGTTAAGGGCTATGGATGAGAGAGTTTGTTCCTCTTTCTAAATAGTGGAACTATTGATATGCAACCCTCCACAAGCCCCCCCTTTTCAATTTGTCTTGAAAAAATTAGGCAGTCCAAAATGTGGCAAGTGCTGGAGCGACTCAAGATCTAATTTTGAACATTAAAAATCTCTGTCCATTTTTACACTTCTTTCTATATGATCTGCACACTACCCTGAGTGAGTATCTCACGGGATCCTCCACAAGGAGAATTCCCAAAGACTCTCAGTTTATGGCGTTAACACAACCAAAGGAAATGCCCCGAGGGACGAGGATTAAAACCAACAAGAACAACAAACTGACTCTCTGTCAGCAGCAGTTTACCACCCCCAGCAGCGAGGAGCCGAACAAACAAAAAAGAACGGCAGCACCTCTAGAGAGGAGCCCTGCCAGCACCGAGGCTGCTCTACCAAAGCACACGGGCGCCAGGAGCCAGAAGACTAAAGAGCCATTTTCCTTTCATTTTTGGTCTAACACACTATGTTTACATTGGGGTGACACTTAAAGCACTCCTTTTGTCCCGTCATTGTCACTGGATTTCTAGCAAACATTTTATGGATTTCTTTTCGTAGAGCAGTTTTTAAAAGTTAATTTTTTCCGACTAAACGCAATCAGATACAACTGTGATTTTCACAATTTGAAATCAGTCGGTACATTTCAAAGCAACCGTATTGACTATCAGTGAACTCGTAGAAAACATTTAGAATAGAAAAACAAGGCCAAATTTGACAAAAAAGAAAAAAGAAAAAAAAAAAAAGAAAAAAAAACAGCAAAAAAGAAAAACAGTACAACCAAGTTAAGTCAACTATTTTCTGAACAGCAAAATGACCTCCGATTTTAAGGCTAACAGACACCAGAGTATTCCCGGGCACTGAAGCTCCTGCTGCAGCTGCTAACAGGGAACTCCCGGCTCCAGAGCTGCTGTTTCCAGTCCCTTCCTTGCGAACTCCGGTGGAAAGGGGACATCTACTGGCAGCTAAAGACATTCTCTCAAAGACACAGCTAACATTAAATCGGCAAAATCAGAGCAGTACCTTAATAATGTTTACAGAAGGGAAGGCATTTTATTTAAACTCAACTTTAAATTATCAGCAAGCACACAGAAAGCAACAAACAATGGCTATTTGTTAAAAATCATGTATTGAAAGAAAAATTATTATAATAACACAGCAATAAAATAAATGACAATTAGAGAGTCTAAATTAACATGCTGTCATCTTAATTTTATTATTTGCATTTCAGCTGTATATCCACCTAAATGATACATTAGCCCTCACCTGATTATATAAAAAGAAAAAAGAGGGGGAAAAAATCAGGGCTCTAGTTTAGTTTGAATTTTCTTTTTAAAAAACTTTATAACAAGTAGATCTAAAAAGGCAAAATTTTAAATTGACTACAGGCAGGTCATGAATTTTCTGGTTTAGCATGTTTCAAGTTTTCCTTAGATGCAATCAGCTTTTAGAAGGCATTTCTAGAGATAGACTCAAAATATAACACATTTTGTCAAATACAGTTCTATATAAGACAGGACCCAGGAGGTTAAACTGTCAGCTGTCATCAGCAGTTCATTTTTACTGACTGAAACAGAACAAATACTTTTTCAAAAATGAAGGTGCTGAAAAGCTTTTATTCTTTAAAAAAATTAGGAATTGAATTTCACTAATAAAATATTTGTTGGAAATACCTTAGTTCACATAAACTAGCACACTTATAGCCCATCTTGGACAAGTCTGCTCTGCAAATGAAGAAATTCCAAGAAGAAACATCTGATCTGGATGCACAGCTACAACTACTGAAATAGAGAGCGGCCGTTTCAAACTCTTCAGTCTCATCTCCAACAAAAATAATAAGAATAAGCTATCTTCTCTCTAAACTGGGCAGGAACATCCCATGGAAATAGAAATCATAGAAATACACAGAAATCATCTCTAGGTAAAACTATCAGTCTCAAGAGAATGGGAGCAAAAACGACTAAATTAATCATCTCCAAACTAGCGATATCAGAAATGTGAAACCAGGAGAAGAAACACAACCAATGGTAATTCTGTTCCTCAGTTATACAACATGGCAACACAAATGCAGATGAATGAGTTTGCTGACTGCAAGCACAGAACAAGCTTCTTTTTGAGAATCGAGTTTTGTTGCTGAGTGTGAGGACCCATTCTTTAACAACAGTAAAAGTCAAATCAGAGTTCTTTACAAACTTCAGTTCTTTTTTTGGTGAAACAGTTTAAGCTTAACGCTTTTTAGATTTTCTGTTAAGATACATGAACGTAAAGACAGCTATTCATCTGATAAGGCTTTGCCACACAGCACAGTCTAATCACAAGGAGTAAGTGCATTCATCAAAGAATAAAAACCAGGCCTTACCCCAAGCTCCCAGCCTTCCCCAGCGATGGAAGCCATCATCCAAACACGTGTGATGCAAGTATTTATTTTCCATCTGTGGAGGAGATCTCTTGTACTTAAAGCTCTTGTACATCATCTATAAAGCATCTGCAGCAAAATTCCAGGTGAGCAGCGCCAAAAGGACGCTGTTCGTGGCTCCCGCTGCTGTCGAGGAGAAACGGAGGGGTCAGAGGGCACCGCTGGGCCCTCACGAGTGCCCCGCCTCAGCTCCGGAGCCCAGGCTCCAAACCCCGCCGGCAGCCCCAGAGCTCCTCCAACGCCGAGTGCGGGCCCAGCCGGGCCCCTCGGCCCTGGAGCCGAGCCCCGGAGAACCAGAGCGCTCCGGCCCGGCCGTCCCGCTCTCACCGAGGCGCAGGGCAGAGTGAGAGGCGCCGGCGGGGTTTGGTCCCCCGGGCCGCGGGGCCCGGCCCGGCCCCTCACGGGACCTGCCCCGCTCAGAGCGCGGCGCCGGCAGGACCCAGGTCGCGGGTTCGAGCCCGGGTGCTCCATTCATGGGTTTCACACACAAATCCACACAGCCTGAAACACCCCCAGGTTAATTTTCTAGAACTGGTTTCCACCACCTCATGCCAAGCAGGGAATAAGACAGCAGTGGCTGACAGGTGGGTTCAGATTGTGCACATGGCAGAGCCCGTCTGCAGTTTGTGGTGTGGGACTGTGATCATTGCCAACTAAGCCATGAAGGTGTTAAACGAGCAGGGGCAGTGTTTACATCTAAATCGTTGCTGTGACTGAGGTTCTCTGTTCCTCGGCTTGCCAAGGAAGCAGAAAACCACAAGTTCCATATGGGTTTTATAAGAGGAGAAATGAGAATGTTTCAACACCCTGCAAAGCCATGACCAGCTGGATCGTGGCAGACCGTGAGCATGTGATAAATGGACTACACAGCTACCAAATTTTCCTCCAAGGCACAATGAGAATGTTAATTACCATTGTGCAAGCCTTTATACTATTCAAATTACTTTAAAAGTAAGATTATTGGTTGCCTTTACCAAGACAAATATTGGAAACAAATTAGTGTAAACACTCCCACTTAAAAATAACAAAAAATCTTTCCCTCCAGTCCTACCTGATTGTGCTGAAACTCAATTTGGGAGGTTTTGATGATGAAATGGTATCTGGCATGAGATGTGTCTGACTAGAGAGAAACAGACCTTCTCGTCTCATGATTTCCTCCCCTTTCTCCATTTTCACTACAAAAACGCTGACTGGCTCTATCTTGACTTAAATGTTGCACAGAAAAGCGAGTGACCCATTAGGTCAATTAAACGCAAACACGAACACAATTTCAAGTTCAATACTTTGTTTCCTCTGGCAACTGAAAGAGAACACTAAGCATGTAAACAGTTACATCATGTTGCCTAAAATGTGTTGCACTAGGAGGCAAACACGCATCATACAGATTCCTGGCAAACTAGAACATGCAAAAAAGACAACAAAACAAAACAAAACAACCCAAACCAAACAAACCCCAAAACAACAGAAAAACCAACATCATAACCCCAAAAAACCAGAGATGTCACACTGCAGGCACAAAGTACAAACGTTCATCTAAATCTAGGAGAAAAGTGTGTAAGACTAATTATAGAAGACTGATGCTCTGTGAAAATGCATTAAACCAAAGCATAAATCACTTTCAAAAGACAATGCACATCGTAAGCATCTCTTTTATTTATTGTAATATAAAGAAGCATACATCATTCAGTTCTTTAAAGTACAACTCAAATTGTACACTAACAAAAAAGATCAATTCAGACATCCATGAACATGTCAACAACAGAAGTAATTACATTTTGCTCTGCTGGTATTGCACTTGGAATGGTTTAGAAGTAAGGCACAGTAAAAACAAAGTCATTTAGTGCTACTACAGCAGATGTCTTTTTTTAAACACATGCTACATGACGTAAAAGTACTTCTAGCTTATGTATATACACACACAGGGAAAAAGAAAAAAGCATGCACTAGAGAATTCAGATTTCAACATATCTTGCTGTTTCATAATATACAAATAAAGTAGTTTAAAGATGTAAACAAATTGCATGCACATAAACTAGAGCAAAATCTTTAATACAGTATCTGAAAGCTATTATGCTTAAATAAAAAAATATAACTTATTAGTACTCAGGTTTATGTGCCATTTTTGTCCTGTAGAGATTAAAAATTTGGGTTGGGGACAGGGAGTTATGGGTGGGAAGAGAGGGTTTTTCTGGTTTTGCTGTTGGTTTTATTTTTTTGCTTTACACATTGGCGGCAGTACACTGGTAAGAAGATCAAATATGGCTTTTGCAAAACAATGTCTAATGAAAACATGAAAAAGCACAATTGTGTTTGGGATCCAGCATCCTAATATTTTTCAGTCAAGAACAAAACAAAACGAAAATCAATATGATCTACACTTGGAACTGGGTAAGCCATGCATTCCAAAAGACCTTTCTAAAGACCTTTAAACTCTACAAGGACGAGACACTTTGTCGAGTGTAAACTCTTAAAAACTAAACACAGAAGAATCTGAATGACTCAAGCATCGCTTTCCACTTCAAATGCTACTGAGTAAGTTTCGCCCGTGGCTGCGGTAGCTGAAGTGCTCTTGGACTGTCTTCAGAATTAACTACGTGCCAGGAGTGGCTTTGCTTCTTTTTTACACAGGTATGTTAGAAATTAAGTAAATTAACTGCATAATTTTTGGTTTCACTTTATCTTTGGCATAGGAGATGCCATTTTTCAAATTAAAAAGGACATGCACCATGCTGCATTCCAACATGTTATGCTGAAAAGGCACATTTGTTGCTGCCTGGGTGGCAAGGGAAGACTTCTCATTTTGCAAAAGGCACGGTGTTGAGTGCAACATCCTTTCCTCCTCCTGCAGAGAGTGTTCAGTTAGACCAGGTACAATTGAACACAGTGGCTTCCCAGGAGCTGCCCGTTTCTCTCAGCCACTGCTTTCTTAGCTAGATCCAGGCTTGGAAAAGTCACCAATGCCTCACCACTGGGCTGGCCACTAAAGTTGTAAAGCATGAGGATGGAATCTGCTTGGAGCTGCAATGGTACAAGAAGACAAAAGAAAAAAAAAAACTATTAAGAGCAGAGAAAACACCTGGAAATGCAGTTTTTAATGCTGGTGCATTTTTTAGTGCATCTGGCTCACTCTACTCCTGTGTCCATGGTGTAAATATTCTGGATGTTAAGAATGGGAAGGAGAAGGAATCAAAGATTAAAGGAAATTCAGCTTTTAGCTTGACAAACAGCAGCAGCTCTTATTCTGCTGGTGTGCTGAATACAGTGATGTAGACATAATTCTGTGCAAAAATTTTGCTAGAGAAGCGATTGAGATTAAAGGTTGATTAAAAGAGAGAGTTAGATGTTAATAAGAGGTGAACGGAGCAATAAATCCAGGCATGAATAATTTTTGTACTATGTGGACTACTGGCCAATTGACAAAGACTATTAAGGCACGTCAATACTCACACACAAAGTTAAAAAAACCCCAACACACATCCAAAAAATAGAAGAGCTGTATAAATTCTGTGTAGAGAGAATGAGCTGAACTCAACACAGGTATACAGTGCAAGGAAGGTTTTTCAGAAAAATTACATAAAATTTGGTGCAGTTCAACTGAATTAAATAAATATTTATTGTAATCTTAACAAGGCTAAGAAAAAGCAGGTTAGTAGATGAGATTTAGTCATTGGAGTTGATTTGATTTGGAGGGCATCTGCCCTCATGGTTAAAAGGCAGTTCCAAATTGCTGAGTTCAAAGCAGACGTCACTGTCAGCCCTACTGTACCCCATCCATTTTCCATAAGATGAAGAAAATTCTTCCAAGCTAAGTTTGGAACTCCTGGTTGTTTGATAGAAATGAATGTCAGTAAGGTTTCAAAACCAGAGACTTAAGGATAAAAGCTCAGCATACAATGTTAGTTTTTTTGAAAAAAAGTCAAAGCTATGCTGGAAAGCCAACCAGTTTTATGAATATTAATTCAAGTTCAGGTGACATCTGTCCACTTGAGTTCATAAAAAGTTAAAGTATTTAATTGTTTCATTTCTGTAGAATTTATGTGTGTTTGGTATACTACAAGAAATAGCAGACTTCTCAGTTATTACCAATAGCATTTCATTCATATATCATATATCAGCTTTACATTCAAACATATGAAAATAAATGAGGTGCATGCCAGAGCTTCACTCACCCAAACACTAAGCAGGCAGCAAAAACATTCTTAAAATATAAGCAACAGTACACTTTAGAAATCAAAAGCATGCATAAAGACAGTTAGTACAAACTTTCTATCATTTCTTCTCAGAGAACTAAAGTTAGTCAAGAAATAGCATGCAGTAAGAAATCCAAAAACAGATAAAAAATCATGTCTAAAGCCCACTTCTAGTTTGGAAGCAATCTTGGTTTATTTCAGAGTAACCCTCTCTCAAAGAGAAAGCTGTACACAACTTGGGTTGAGCTGCAAATCTGAGCTAAAAGATGCTCTGCTCCAAACCAGTTCCTTCCTGTTAATCCATATGGGATCAACTCATTTACCATCAGTCTAGAATAGAACTTTAATATTTCAGCTCAGAGTCAGCTGAAAACACACATGGAGCACAGTTAGACCTCTGAGCACAGAGGAGAGCTTTAAAAACATAGTTTAAATAACAGTATTGGTGTAATATCGAGGTAGGGATCTGGAAATTTATAAGAGTTATAAGAGTTGCAAAGGAAGTTAGCAGAGAAGTCTACACATTCTGCAAGCAACGTAATTAAAAGATGTAAATTAACCCCTTCAGTTTCATTTTAAGACATACTGGGTTTAAATTCGTATTTATAGATATTTCTAGAGAAATAGATTTTCTATATGTTCATTTGTGTTTTAAAATTAGATTCACATTCACACAAATCTTTTCCCTGGATACTACTTTGTACCACTTAGAATTCAGACTGAGCTACTCCATGAATTAGTCAGACTGTTTCCATGTCATACTTAGTAGAAACCAATTGCTGGTCTGGTTTTCCAGTTAATCACCAGACCATGCAGTCCATCTGATCCCTACAGATCCAACACAAGAAAACAACTAATTTGGAAACAACTGAGTTGATGGTTGTTAGTGAAAGTACATTTATCTGTGAAAGGAATTCTCTCAAGGGACAATATGTGATTGACATTTTTAAACTGAAAGGTTTTTCTTTTTTTTTCTTAAGGAAAAATAAAATGTACTAACTAACCAGTAGAATTTGAATGGAATACAGTAGTACTGTGGCATCATGTATAATAAAATTTCTCAAAGAATTATATGTAAGTGCTAAAAACGCAAGCAAATTTACTGTTAGCAAATGTAGTTAATTGCATTAGAAAGTCACTACATCCAAAAAACTTTTTCTGAAAAAACCAATATCTAGCCAGTTATACGGCACAGAAAAAAATCCAGCCAGAGGTCTGGGGGGTTTTGCACACACATTTGTGTGTGCTTTCTAGCAATATCAGGAAGGAAAAAAAAAAATCATCTACTGCTATTAAGGGGGAAATATTAACTGAAATATTAACTGAAAGAATCACATGAGATACAAGTATGAACAAAGCCTTCTGGAAGTCGAACACACCATCTGAGCAGAACCAGGCAACCACACTACCTCCACCACTGCTGCCCATCAGCTACAGATCACAGTCGGCCCATTTCCTTGGGTTAGTCGATTTTTGAAGCAAAAAGACTAACACCAGGATCCCAATGCCAGCTACTAAGGAGGAAAAGCCACAAGCAAAGATCTCTGTAGCACCAAGCCCTTCTTTCCCTTCCCATTCACCTCTGGAGCCCCCGGCTCTGCCAGTCACATCTTACCTTCTTCAGAAGTTACAAAGAGTTACAAACAGACCCACTCTTTCGGTGCTTGTAACACACTCCTGGCTTGATCGCTCAGCTGAATTAGGCCATTGTAGTCATCAGGTGCATACTACAGTACAAGTGTGACATGGGACAATCAGCAAGAGAAGGAACAGTCTGGCACAGCAAGCCACACAGACCATCATTTGCAACCACAATTAAGAGAGCATCAGCTAAAACAACTGGCAGGAGACACTGAATTGGACAGAAACTACTTTTATGTAAGATAAAAAATACATAAATTGTATCACTGGTTGTAGAAATAAAATAAATGCTTGTGAGGAATATTCTAAATTATGTATTTGAACTACTTCTCATCAAGGAAGAGAAATAGCTCAGACTACAAAGTGCTCATTTTTTCCTTCTACTCATGAGATGGCAGCACCAGGCAACCAATGTCTTACATTTTCACAAGCACAATCATGAACCCAGTAATGGCTCTCACTAGGACAGATGAGCATCTTCCAACCTGCACACTGAAATGGGGGATCAGAATAATTGTATAGATCTCATTCAGATCTTTTATGCACTCGTGGAAATGAAGTGCAGCTTGTCTAGGGTAGAGTGACCAACACTTGAGCTTCAGACAATACTTGTATTCCATAGACTACACCAATGTAATGAAAGAAAAGGAATGTCCCAGCATGCATGCATGCATTCACAAGGTAAAATAGCATTTATCCTAGTGTAGTGTATTTCTACACTGGAAAATGAAATAAACTACATAGTGTAACTGCATCATGATAGATTTGTAGAAGTAATATAAAATAAAAATAGTGACTGTAGACAACAGTCACACCAACAAATTAGAACAAAAACCACATATGTAAATCAGATGTAAGAATTATTTGGAATACTGAATCTGAACAGTAATCACTTATAATATTAGCCTAGTACAAATATGACATGTATAGTCAGAAAATACATCTTGGAGAATATAAAATTGTTCTTAGCACACAATCTTTCCAAATCACATATCCTGGAAAGGGACTGAGCATTCTTACACATGCTGCAAAGACTACTTGAGTGGCTCCTATAATCCAGAAGACAAGAGTGTTTAGTATAACTTGAGTTGTAGAATATCTTTTCAGTGTCAAGAAGAGTTTCCTGTCTCCCCCCAGACAGACTAACACTAATGGTTTTGCACTAACCTTTTAAATGATTGCCAAATGCACCCAATGTAGATGCACTACACTGCCTTTCCTTTGATATTTCTGTCATACAAAAGGTCTCCTGCCAGCTTAGGGAGAAAAGGGTATTGCATTTGGGCATACAGGACACATATCCATCCAAAGGGAAGTTGAAAGGAAAACAACAACCATCTCAGTACACACCTTTCACAGAAAAAAAAATAACCAAGAGCCCAGAGAACATAAAAGAAAAGAACTCCCCAGAATTTTACTACTGAATTCTAGCCACCTTCACATCTAAACCCATGCTATTAAGTAAAAGACAAATATAAGAAGTATTTTCTAGATAGTCTCTGCCAGGGCAACCAGACCGTGCAAATATTAGATTTATCAGTTCCCAGACCTGCCCTTGAAACAAATCTACAAAATGTAAGTTTACTCTTTGGAAGGAATGTCTCAAGATAGTACATACTTTAGATTATCAGTAGATGTACAGTAGGCAAAGTTCTACAGTCTTACTCTTGTAAGGGACAGCATTTCATAAGTTACACTTGAAAAGGAATAAACAATGTGGAAAATATGAAAGTTGGAAAAAAATATCCTGTACAGAAATGTCAGAGTTGTCAGAGCTTAGGCAAAGACCTAAAGAAAGCCAGAAAGAAAGAAGAAAAATAAATTCATCAGAAGACTTAGAAATAGAAGTAGCTTCTAATCACAAAGATAGGTAAGAGACTGCAGTCAATTAAAACAGAAGCTGTAGAACAGTAAATTCTTCAAATAAAATGAAAATTACCCTAATTTGCCTGAGTAAGCACATGATTGTGAATCTTTCTGATTCTGTCTGCATTTCAGAACCCATAAGAACAAAACAAGAATACCCAGGACAAAACCAGGAGTAAACTGGTTAATAAAGATGTATTACACTATACTTTCTCCTTGAATTCTCTTTTTCTTCAACCTATTTGATTGCTTTGTTCTTCTCTTGCTGAGAGAAATATAGGACTGTCTTCTCCTCACAGACTGTGCACAGATTTAACCAGGTCACTAACCAGTAAGCCATCGATTTCCATTTCATTTTTGCAGTTCCTACAGTGAATATTCAAAGCTCAGTCTAAAAACAGCACATACAAAGCAATCTAGAGAAAATAACCCACTGCCAAATAAAACCCCCAAAAAACAGAAAAAAACCAAACCCAGCATTGTAACTGGAAAGTACATTTAGGCACACTCCAACTGGGAAAAAACAGGAGCAAATAATAGAAAAGGAAAACATTATAGGCAAAATGGCCACTTCAGGAAGGCAGCTGCAATTCTCACCCAAACTACCCTCAATATACAATATACCCTTGATATACATCAAATCTGATGAAAATAAAATCAGATTTAATCATATTTAGGTAACTGCAACCTTTAGAGTCAGGAGAAATACCCTAAACTGGCTTTGCCCTTAGAAGTACATCAGTTGTACCATAAGACTGCCTATAGAAACACCCACAAATATCTGAGTGCTCTGTGGAAGAGACACCACCTGAACATTCTGTATATCAGAGACTAAAACAGGTAATGCCTGTTCCAAAAATACAGAGGGTGCCACTTTAGTCTCTTGCTTCAAGCGTGGGAGGCAGCAGACAGAAACTGTAACCACTAATTTACTTGTCCCAGTCTCACAGATATTTTCTCCACACAGGCAACATTTCCAGGTGGGAGATAAATTTAGAATAAAGCAAAACAAGCAGTGTGCTCTATTCTGAGAGTGTGGGGTGAGCACAGAACAGCGTCTGTACTGCCAGATTACTTCTAAGTGGGAATTCTTCCTCTACCACTTCCCCTTTCCCTTCCCTGGTCAGAGGGTACCATGCCTAGGACTGGCACACAGAGGATGGGGTATCCCCCTCTCAGACCACAGAGAATCAGATTTCAAAAGGAGCCCAAAGGAAATGGAGAATACTTCTTTGTTTAAGCACACATTTCAGAAAAAAAAATCTCCTAATCCCTAAAAAGTCATTAACAATGAAGTCTGTTGTCCCGATACAACAGAGAAATGTCGTTAGTTCCCTTGGAATTTAGCCATCCATCCACTTTCCTTTACTTCCTTATTACTGTTCTAAACACTACTCACCCTCTTCCCCTCCACCAGCAAGCCTTAAATTCTGCATCTCTGAAGCCTTGGAGGATTAATATACTGCAAAAACTCTTTATAGCTACAAAAGACACTTAAGCCCACTAAAGGTTTAAAGAACAGTACTTATTTTAAGCTTTTCTTATGTAGAGACATGTACACAAAGAAGTCCTTATCCTTACATTTCTATCCCAGCCTTTTTCAGCAAATTCAGGGGGCTTTTAAAAAAGTTCAGATGGTGACCATGGCCCGTCGATCTTAGTCATCTTCTAGTTTGGTTTTTTTTTACTACTATACTTACACACAGCCTACCTAAATAGCAAGTCTGCTTTCTAGGAACTAATCCACAGGGTCTTTTTCAAGCAGGCATGAGTTCACTTCACATTCATGCCAACCTCCAAGAAACTGGGCAAGTACTACTAAAGGGAGGCTGAATCCTAGCCAAGGCAACAGCTGTGAAGTAGTTTTTGGTCAGCTAAGATCATGGGCACAGCTAAACTGCATCTGCTTTTACATTAACCTAACAGTTCTTGTCTGATACCAACCCTGTCACTATTTGCATAAAAATCATAAAAATTTTTTTTAAAAACCACACACCAACAACCCCCCCTCCCCAAAACCCCAAACCAAACAACAAAAGAAAACTGAAAGAAAACCCCAATCCCCAAAACAAGTCAGTATGTAGAGACTAAAATATTTTGCATTGATTACTTTAGTGGCTAAATAGTAAAACCCATTAATAAATAAAGAAAAAGAAAAATACTTTAGTGAAAAATGTTGTTCTGCTATGTACCAGCTCCACATAAATCCATCACAACTACCCCTGTTCATTCATTATTTACTAGAGTTCTCTCACTGCTTCTACAGCTGTGCAGAATGATGGCCTAAAGTAACACTGAGGCGTTTTGCTGGATGTTATTACCATATTTGCACCACTTCTTCCTCTAACTTTACCTGAAGAGCCTCCTCACAATCCCATCCATGGGTCCTTTACCTCAACATAGTGCCCAGAGACCAGGATCTGCTAAGCAGCTGGTGAATGGCATGGTGAGGGTTTTGTTGTTATTTTGGGGTTTGTTGTTTTTTCAATGTGGTATTAGTTGGCTTGGGTTTTGTGGCTGTTTTTTTAGCTATCCTTTAGCTATGTATCCAGCATATTAACTGAACTCAAATCAATGGCCATATTGCTTTACAGTAGAACTAAAGATCTGTTTAATGTGAATTACTGAAACAGAGAGTACTAATATTAGCTCTTTTGAGGATTACATGTACTACAATATTATACAGAGAGGTGATGGGGAAAACTGCCATCTCCCTGATTTACTATGAAAATTCTTCCCAAGTTTTTCAATTGCTCAATCCAAATTACAATAAATATATGCAAGCTGGAAGGAATTTTCACCAATAAAACCAAGAAAACAGAATTACAATAAGAAATTGAGCTGCTAAAACACAAGAGGCTAATGCTAATCAAATGAAATGAAAATTAAAATGCTGATCTGCAGAGTTTTAAATTATTTGTTTTTAGAAGCATGTACTGATGTTGAGACCAGCTTGTTGAAGCCCATGGTAGGCAAAGTCCATCTCTTAAGAGGCAGGTCTGGTATGAAAAGTGCTTTCACTGAAATAGCAACATCTGCACACATGCAATATATATAGAGCCCATGAAGCCTCAAGGAAAAATCCAGAGGAGAATAAAGCAAGAACTAAAACTTAAACCCTGCTCCTTCCAGACAAGGACACACAAAGACAAAAATCACCCTTCAATCCCAGCATCTCTGATCTGGTTCCCAGAATACCAACACTGAAGTCCATTGAATACCAACATCAATTAGTTGTACAGAGATTAAAACCATGCCCAAACCACTGATGATTATTAAGGGCTCACTTTATGAACGAGCAGAAGCATCGTGCAATAAATCCTTGGGCGGCAGCAGAAAATGAGAAAACAATGTGAAAAAGGGGAGGAAAAATGAAAAAAAAAAAAAGATTAGTTATTTCTCCAGAGATGTAATATTGTCCCATTACAGTAAGTCACCATCTCTTTTTCCCCTGAAGGAATGAACGAGTATAAAACTAGCATTACCACATGCAGGATTCCAAGAACAATTGAAAAGAATTCCTGGTTCCTTTATAAGATTTTGAACCTGATCTTATTTGGACAACATCTTCTAAAGAAAAGGCGACCAATTTAATAAAAGTAACTGATAATCACAGGAGGTTGCAGCAGCACAATATAGGTTTCATCTTGTGGCAAAATTTCTGTTCATCTAACCTTTTAATTGTGCAATATGAGCACCAGGAACTGATCTTGAAGTGCAGAAATGAGGAGAAGGGCAAACTAACCATGAGACACAAAGTTCAGATTCACCAAACTGGAGATTTAGTGGAAGGCAGAGAGGCTAGAGGTGGTCACTGACCTGTTCCATGGATGGACAGGTTCAGGCCACATTTTCCAAAGGTAGAGTTACACTTTATCTGAATTTCAATTTAGCAAACAAGCTTCCACACTCAAGATTTTAATACATCCACCATCTAGCCACCAAAACCTCCAGCCAGCGAAAATAACTAAAAGGCAAAATATTGATGGCTAAACAATAGGATGCATTATTATTACTTGTCTGAGCATCATGAAAGCCACAAATAACTGAACTTGGTTTGAACTCTGGAAATATCTGTGGAAGAAAAAGCTCTAAAACACAATAATATTCAGTTTCTTTTTACTATTCATCAAAATTCACCACACTTTTAATGTGACTATCTTTTTCTACTGAAAAACTGAGTATGCAAAACTGCTTTCAAAACATAAATGTAACATTCAAAAAGAAGACACAACAGGTAGAGCACTGCATCTTGCCAAATACTCACAACTTGGAACGTATGCATTTAAGCATCTGTTCTCAGTCTACATTTATTTGCATACCAGACATCTGGCTCAAAAAATTAAAAATCATTGTCTTATAAGAATCTTAGGGTTAAAAAAAAGAAATAAAGAAAGAAAACATACCATGCCTCAATCTTTCCTATTAACTCTAGCAATATCACGGTTATCCCAGAATGTTGAAGGACAAACATGCAAAAATTGTTGCCTTTTGACATAAATCACTTATTCGCTTATTGGCTTTGAGAGCCACAAGAGGATTTTAGGTCAGGGTTCTGAGCAGTACCCAAAAGGGCAGAGGTGGTAGCTGTGTAAGTGCTGCTACTCACAGGAGTTAAATACTCACCAGAACATACCATATTCAATTTCCTTTCCGTTTAGCAAACATGTCATGACAAATCACGGATATAGATACAGTATCCTCTGAGACAAAAGGCAGAAGACATGGAAAGAGCCATTCCATGAAATCAAGTAAGGGCTGCTGGAAAACAGGGTTTGTAGCTGGTGCTTTTTTTTTTCAACTTATCAAGAAGATAAGTTTCTGTTTGCTCACCTGAGAGCATTCCATCAGTCCATACAGACTGACATTACCTATGGTACATTTGCTGTCAATATGAACAGCATGGATAATGCAGATTTCCTTTAGTTTGCAATGTAATACAGCTTTAATGAAAGATATTCCTGCCTGTAACCAAAACAAATAGTACTTGAAACAGAATTTGACCAAGACATCTGTGTCTCTCCTTTTGCAAGTCACCACACCCAGATCACAGCTTTCTGTATTAAAAATCTGCAAACTTCAAGTGTTGAAGGTCAAACACTGACCCTACAAAAAGGCTCCCACCACCAAGAGGCCAGGACTGAAAACTTTTGGCAGCCCCCACTTTCCTGTGGCAGCCTCTCTCACATTGGGGCTCTGAAGTCTTCAAACTCAAACCCCAAACAACCGCTTCCAAATCAGGATTTGTTTATTTAATAAGAAGTAAGGCAAATCTTGTGTCACACTTCAGTCTGCCAGTTAAATATACAACATGCAGCTTGCACACTTGTTTGGCAGTTTCCAAAAGCACTCACTTGCTCAGTTTGACCTCCACTGATCAATACCCAGAGGTCCAAATATGATCTCAGGGAGAGGGCTGCATACTAACCTGGTATCCCTGGAAGAAACTGAGTATCTCCTTCATTCCTGTGTTATATGGCAAGCCCTGCATCCGAACTAAGGCTCCAGGCTGGGGCAGGATCGGAGTGTGGGTGGCAGTGGCAGCAGCTGCCACAGCTCCTGGAGGAGCTGCAATGTACCCCACCGTGGTAGGAGACACTGGAGGACTGAAAGAGAGAGAAGGAGCAAAATTGTTACAAAAACCAATAACTGGGTCTACTACTCAGAACAGCCAAAGATGAAACTGAAAATTTAGATTTGAAAATAATCCAAACACCACAGAAAAACAAGCAGTCCTGATGTAGATTGTTTTGTGGACTTTCTTAATTTTGCTTCAGCATCTCAATTTATTTTTAGAGAATGGAGGGAAGGGAAAATAGTTAACATTTGTAGTTAAAGACATAAGGAGTGACATCTGTTATTTCACAGGGGAGTAGAAAAAAGTAGCTGCAGAAGACTTGTTTTAAGATCATTAATAAAAACACTAAGAAATAAAGGGGAGGGGTGTGCCATAGTATGAAAAGGAGAAAAACACCCAAATCTGGCATTTCTGAGCCACAAAACAGTGAGTAGTTAGCATCTCCATCTCTGGTCAGGGCCTATCTAGCAAATTAGCAGATACTCAAACTAGCAAGTGTCACAAGCCTAGGAACTACTGTGAACAATTTATTTCCCCACAACCTGTGTACCAGACTTCAGTGACTCATGCTGATACCATCTGTGGGAAGGGAAAAGGTGGAGATCTGCTTTGCTTTCACATGTAAAAGTGTTCTTTGGTCTCACTGATATACAAAAATCAAACCCAGTACACACCTATGATGAGTTTTTCAGCACAGAAAACAGTACTGTAAGTAAAAGAGCAAACTAAGAGGTGAGGGTAAAGGTGTGTATTGACACAGCTACTCTTTTGCCAAGAAATAGAACTGCCTTGATGACATTGCCCCAGTGCCAAAAAGACCCTGTGAAGTAATAGGCCAACATTTTCATGAGATTCAAGCAGAACCTACAGAGGAGATGAACCCCCTTACAAGGTCACAAACAGTTAAAATTATTTCTGCCTCTGTTGCTGAACACAAAGTTCCCAGGATTACCTACACCAGCAGTACAAATTTCAGAGCTGTTCACAGGTGTCTGGAGAGTCATCTGCTGCACTGGGATGAAAGGTCAAGAGAGGCAGTGATATCTTGGGGTTACCTGGGATAGTAAGCTGTGTAGTTCATGTAAAGCTGAGCAGCCTGGGCTGGGTAGTAGGTAACAGTAGGAGGAGCAGCTGCAGAGGCCTGGGGCGTCCTGGTGGTTGGCAAGAGGGCTTGTGGCTGGTAAAGGGCTGCTGCCTCTGCAGGGATCACAGCTGCTGTTTGGAAAGCAGCATAAGCTGGTGGAGAAAGACCTAAAACCAAACCAGGTCACAGCAACAAAAAGCAATCAGAACAGAGAACTCTCGGATGAGTAATTCCTCTGCTACAGCAATGTCATTAAAACCATCTGGGCATGATTGATGAACACTTGAGCAAAGACTGCTCTCTAGCCTCTCCCCTGGAAACCTTTGCTACATCTCGAATAACAACCAGGGCATTTGGAATGAGTAATTCCTAAAAGTTCTCAACTCCAAGAGCTGAGCAGCCTTGTCTATATGTAAATGGAAAGTAGGGAACTTCAGAGTATTAAAAGAAAGCATAAAGCCATGTGCATAGAGAAAGCAGGCGTGCACACCAACACACCCTCGTGTTTTCTAACAGAAGTTGTACTCTGTGGGACAAAAGCACAATAGTAGTAGCTACACATGGGCATCCATAACTGCTGACCATGAGACTTCATGTATAAGCTTCCTGTGACTTCAAAAAGGATTTTTAGGACATAACAAATGGAAGTGAGAATACTCCACTAGATCACTAGTCTGATGCATTTTGATGAACAAATACCTAATTTGTACAGGAACAATAAACTTGGCTTGGTGTGCAGTCAAATTTGTTTTACATACTATATTCGGCAGCTTTTTACTATTTTGCAAATACACATCAGTATCTGCTTTGTGATTTGGTAGTGAAACTAATTAGAACACTACAGCAAAATTCCATTATAGCTCCTCAGTAAGATTTACTGTAATCTTAAAATAAAAACATTAAAATTCATCCTACTTCACCACTCTATGGTTGATTAGTATATCATCCCAGTGGGTGTTTTCCTTCAAAAATTAGCCCAAAGAGTACCTTCTCAATGCTCTGAGGCAAGATAGCAAGAGCACTCATTGGCAGCTGGAATATAGAACTTCTCCCCATTTTACAAATCCCTCTCATTCCAAGTAGGTTTCACTACAGGCAAGTCTACTGCAGAGCTCAGAAGAACAGTACACCCATAAAAAGCAAAGTGTGCAATAATTTCACTGGCAAGGCCTTGCTGCCCTCTACTCACCACCGAAAATATGATAAAAATGCCTCTGATCAGTCCCATTATTGCCCAAAGGGAACAATTCCAATCTTAGCATGTACACAGATGGATGATTCTTGATCATGGCAAAACCCGAGTCAAAAGGTGAAAGGCCACAAAGCTTCAGCACCTACCACATATCAGCCTTTAGCAGCAGAGAGCAGAAGAATTGGAGACTTACATGGTAACTTACATGGCGGTGGGGATAAGCCACTACGATTTAAAGTGCCACCCATTAAAACAAAGTTCATCTCCTCTCCAGAACACTGGAATACTTCCACATAACGGTCCTTCATCATTTTTTTGTGACATTTTTGAGCCACCATAAAGGCTTTGTCAGCAGATTTCATTTGGATAAAAGCATCACCTGACGGTCGTCCCTAGGGGAGCCAGGGAAATAATTGTGCGTCAGTCTGTTATTAAATCACCCAGATCACAAGAAATGCAGAAAGGACTAAGATCAAACATCTACTGGAAGCCTGTATCGTTATTCCTTCTCTGGCACGAGTAACTCACAACTCAACAATTCTATTTAGGAGCAGAAAAATCATGACTCATGCAACAGGTGCCCAGCTAACACAATGGCACTTCAGTCCTCTGCAGAGAGAAACAGAATCACGGAAACAGTAGCATGGAAAAAAAGATTTGGAGGCCTCTCATCCAAAAGCTGCTCAAAGCAGACTAACTTTGAATTTACATCAGGCCACTCATGGCCTTGTCCACTTGAAATCTGAGCATCTCCAGGGATGGAGATTCCATATCAGCTCTGGGAACCTGTTCAGGTGCTTAGCTAATTTCTCATTATGATTTTTTTTTTCCTGTTTCACCCAATTTTTTTTATGTAGTTTATTTACACTGTCTCTTATTCTTTTGCTGTGAAGCTCTAGGAAGAGCCTAGCTTTGCCTTCCCTACAACTACTTTTGAGGAACAGTACAACAGCATAAAGTTCCAGATCCTTTAATAAAGTCCATAGCTACATTGGAAGTTGATTTCTAGGTCTGATTTTCTGCAGTCTGAGAGATATACCTGTCTGTATAAAATACAAAAAAACACCTTAACCAAAAAAATACAAATACAAAAAAATCCCTAAACAAATATAGTAGATCTCTCATCTGTTTTCTTTAATATATCAGTATTTCTGTCATAAAGAACTTATTTTTAACACAAGACAACGGGGAAAATATATCTCTATGATCACATCATTAAAATATACCCAAACCACAATTTTTAACTATCAATTTTATTTAAAGCCTGAGCAATGGCTAATCAAGTTAGAAAAACTTCATTTTGACACAAAGACCACTCAAACAACACAGCAGGAACCCTGAAGCTGACAGAGCAGCTATGCCATCTAAAGGAGACATTTCTGTCGTGTATCTCCAGCCTCTGGCTGAAAAGAGCCTCCAGGATAAGGTTATCATTCAAAGAACAAGCTTCATCTTCCCCAGGCTGATGCATACATACATACAGAGAGAGAAAAGCAAGGGTGTATGTAAAAGGGGAAGAGGAATGAGGCAAAGAGGCAAAGACAGACAAAGAGAACATTGTGTTTTCCCAAGGTTGGAGAAGACTAAAGCCAGATCAGGTAAGTTGCCCTGACTTCTAACATGTTCAATCATTCAAAGTCACATCTCCCATGCAAAATGCTGTTACCTGCTGATTAAGGACCATGTGGACTCCATGGGGTTTGATATCCCCTGTGGCATCTCCCATAAATTCCAAGATGTCATCAATGCCAGCAGTGTAAGGAAGACCCCTGAGGCGGACACAGTCACGGATGCTGCCCGTGGCAATGGTGTAAGGTGGGGGGATGACTGGAATGATGGGAGTTGGAAGAGTTGGAATAAGAGGTGTTGACATGTATCGATTAAGTACCTGTTGGCAAAAAACCCACAGCAATGCAGATTTACAATCATCTGTCTGAGCACAGAGCAGTTCTCACAATACTATTTCCAGCATCACAGGAAAAAAACCCCTTCTTAAACCAAATTATTGCAGTCAGTTTCCTGTTGGGCATTTGAAAGTTTCAAACTCAGGAAAGGAGAGTTTAACAAATTCAATTTGCTATACCCCAATAACAGACTTTTCTCATGGCAATATAAAAGAAGTTAAAAGCCAAATACTTAATATCTCAAAAAGGAACATCTGAAATCACATCCATGCCAACAAAGTATTGCTAGTATTGCCACATACAGTTTTAGTTAAATCAGGGTAAATTAAAAACAGCCATTTTAAAAGAACTGAGACCTGAAATAGCTAGTTAGTAAAAGCACTAATTCTAATTTATTCTAAAGCCTGATTGGTTAAGTGAGGATGCTTATTTGTTTAACCTCAGTGCTCATCTCCAAGTACAGAGTTTCTGACGAAAAAATAAAAGTTAAAGATAAGAAAATGACTTGACTTTGATCTACAATACAATCTACTATATTTTTAGAATTATTTTTGTGATTTCAGTTAGCATTTAAGGAGAAGAAAATTATGCTATGATTTTTACTTTATGATCTGAAGGATGGTTAAAAAAAAAAAAAAAACACCACCCAAGCAGTGGCAGCTTAAAACAAACCAAAGCAAACGCCCCTCCCCAAATAAACAAACAAAGAAAAACCAGTGCTGCACAACTTTCCATGCCCATTAGGAAATACGTATTGGCCTTTGTTGACATTTTTCATATAATAAATGTTCATGGTTGTCTACAATATATTTGTGTGCAAGTGCTAGAAGAAATGTTTCAGCTGTTCAGTTTTGAGTCTCACAATCAATAGTTACAACCTGTTGGACCTCTGCTGCTGTGCTCCTGAAGAGTTCAATGTAACGTTTTCCAAGTATTTCTTTGTGCTTTTTAAGTGCATTCTGTGCATATTCTTCACAGGAAAATAACACAAATGCATCTCCTGTGGGCCTGCCATCTGGGTACTTGACAAAGAGAAGTCCCTCTTTCCCTCCTGTGACTGGGCACTCCGGCCCCAGGAACCCCAAGACATCTTCCTGAGTAGCAGTGAATGGAAGGCCTCTCATCCGGATGATGACTTGATTCTCCTTGGACAAGAACTGGGCCACTTCATTGGAGGTGCCTGGTAGAGATAACAGCACATGGTCAGTGCCAGCACTCAGTTCCAGAGCATGCAGCAGCAGTGAAGCATTAAGGAAGAATACAGGAGTTGAGTAGCCAGCAACAAACCCAGACAGGACCCAAGATACTACTAACTCTCAGCAATTTATTTTGAGGGGAAAACCACTTAATCTGCAAGTGTTTCGTATTTTAATGAAATGGAAACAAAGATGAGATTAGTGCAAATACAAGATACACTGATGTTTCCACTGCAAAGGCTGGTCTTCCTCCCAAGACCTGTCTGTGAACATCACAGCTCAGTTACAACCACGTGAAAACAGAACTTGACAGGGTCAAATATTCTTGGAAGGCAAAACAGGAAAAGTTACTTCATTATCCATTTGCATCCTCAGTAAAGGAAAGAAAAAAGAGCTAGAACAGCATTCCTGTGAACTTAAGTAATCACACTGAACTCCAGCATCACTTACCTCCTGCAATTTTTAAGAATTCTTCCCCAGTTGCTTTGTAAACCTTGAAAGAAAGAACAAAAAAAGCCACATGAAAATCACAATGTTCAGCTTTAAACCACACACACTCTTTAACAAACAAGAGAATTGTGTTTCGGTACTTTGAACAAAACAGAAGTGTAGTTTGGTTTTAAATGAGAATATAGCCTAAAATATTCAGGTTTCTCTCAAATTTTTACCTCAATGTATCTGCTACCCATGTGATGCTTGTGCCTTTCCAGGGCAAGGTCTCTCTGTTCAGAATTGACAAATCGAACCAATGCCTCCCCATTTCTTCTTCCTTGAGAATTCAGACAAAGAGCCACACCACCTCTGGAAGGTAAAGCCAACAAATATAAGCTTAGTCTGAATTGTTAAAACATTTAATAAATAATTGTGTAAGAATAGTAAAGGAATCAGACTTTAATATGAAGATTACAGATTGAAAAACAAATTGCTGCTATCCACAATTTATTATGCTTTAAACTCTGCTTCATTGAGCTCATGGATCTCATGTTGTTCACCACTTTCTCCATGCCCATAAAGAAGCAACTTTGTCCTTCTTATTATCTCAGAGATGCACATTTGAACTTCCTCATCAATCTAAATTTTAAAAAAATATAAATTTTCTCAGTGTTAGAGATCTGGAGTATATATTAAGAGACAGGTATGCTAAATAAACTCACTCTCTTTGTATATATGTATACACATAAATCTATACACAGGTATACACATGAGTCATATGAAAATTTATTCCAAACAGTAATTGGAAGTTTCTGAATGTGGCCTGTTTAGGAGGTAGAGAAGAATAATAAGTTGGCACAAAATTAAAGGTTTTTTCATGTCTTGGCCTCTGCTTTGATGCAATAGGAGTTTCTCCGTTTAGATACTAGCAATAAATGAATATATATTGGTTTTCAATTGATAAGTCTCTTTTCTTCTTCATGCATTTCAAAACTTTTTCTTGCACACATGAGGCTGGTAAACCTTTTCAGTTGTCATGGCCGCAGCGTGGGAAGGGGTCAAGTGGGGAAAGACTGAAGGACTCCAGTGGGGAGAGTGGGGGATGTGTGTTAAACAAATATTAAAGGAACTTGCTTTTAAAGGCAAAGTGATAAAGCAAGGAAAATTCTCCTTATCTTACTTGGCAATGTTGAGTCCTTTGAAAAATCGAGCAATATCCTGGTCTGAAGACTGCCATGGCAAACCTCTGGCACGTATTACTGTCTCACTGTCCACAGTTTCAGATTTACTACTGCATAGAAGGAAAAAAGAAGACAAAGGTTTAATCCAGGTTTTCCAATATTTTACCAAACTTCAGATTGCAACTAATTGAATTGTAAATTGAGAGCATATTTTCTGTTGAGACACTTCTATCTCCATTATTCCTTTCCTAGTAAAGAAAGGGAAGATAACTTGAATAATTCCTTTATATCTACAACAGTGAAGATGCACAATGTTGTCACCACATTGCATTTCCTTAAATAAAAATACAGGAAAACTGCCTCAATGTAAAGTAATAAGGAACTGAATTAATTTTATTTGAAAGATCTAGCAATCCAAGTGACACAAATTACTTATACCTAAGATAATTAAGTCTGGTCACTGAAATGCATTTGTGAAGTGCCATCCAGTTCCTTTGTCCCTAAACCAAACACCCAAGCATGTAAAACTACTTTGGGAAGCACCACACAGCTCAGCTCATGCAGGGTGCACTGGCCATCAGCCCTGTTGACTTAGGGAAAGTTCACAAATATTTCTTCACCCTGGTTAAGATAAGCCAGCCTCACTGCCATGCAAAACAGAAGCAAGAGAACAAAGAGCATTTAACTTGCAGTGACTTTAAAGAGATGGATTAAAGTACAGCATTCAGCATGCCAGCCACAGTCTGTCTGCACTGTTGTGACTGCAGAGTACACCGTGCTGTTCTCAGGAGCCAATTTGCTTTCACATGACCATGGGGAAATATTCACAAGCCTTCCTTGCTCTACACAAGACTCATCTTTGTTTGTAAACAACTGTGACAAGGGCACTTACCAAGGACCTGTTTCATACTTGTATTTCACAGTTTCAGGCTCAGTAAATACGTGATCTGTGACAAAACAGGAAGTTTAAATATAACCAGGGTCAGAGATTACTTAAGAATGACAGCACCACTGCCAATTCTTTCAGAAAAGAAGGATTTCAGCATTCAATGTAAATAGTTAACTTACTACAACCTTCTGAGAGCATGCTGAAAATGATAGCCACCATGGTCTTCACTTGCCACACACCAAAGTCCTCCTCTGCTTCATCTGTCCCTAAGCCTAGGTCTAAACAGGTGATTATAGAAAATAACAGAATTGCATAATCCTTTGTAAACATGTCATAAGGCTTTCCTGATATTAACACAGAACTAGTAATCAAATTCATTGGTCTTAGCAGGGGCATGTGGCTATTAGACATGTTACTCTGCTCACAAACTGGTTTATACTCACTTTAACTGACAACAGTTTGAAGACTATTGGGAGCTTACATAATTTCAGTGTTAACAGTCTGAAAAAGCTGAACAAGTTCCTATCACTTTAAACATAACTGAACTTTAGTCCCATTCAGATGGGCCACAACAATCCTTCTAATTTGAATTTAGATGTAGAGCATTTTTTGGTTTTTTTTTTTTGCTTTATTTTAAACTCAGCTCAGTCGGGATCATGCAAGATAACTATTATCCTGCAAACAGTGGAAGCCTGCAGGCCAGCTGGTGCTGAAAAGGCCCACTGACAGCTCAGCTTTTCCTTTAAGATCAAGTACCAATGCAAGTGATACTTTGGCAGATTTACTAAATATGGTTTAGAAATCAGTTAGATTCAATTTGGGGAAAAAACAATTACAAGCAGAGCCACTCCCACAACACACTTAAGTAGACATTCCGTTCACTTTACCTGTGAGTTTTTAAAACCCACGTCTAGTTTTATCCTTCTAAAATCTGTTACAATCACAGAGATAAAACTCCAAGAATTTTAACTGATTGTGGTATGCAAGCTGCAGCAAAAGGATACATTCTGCCATGGTCTTGATAGTCTGATCTTTCACGGCGGCTGAACTAGGGTAGCAAGTGTGGAATTCTTTGCGCAGATCATAAAAGGAATAGAAGCAGTCTGACAACAGGAAGTTCTACAAGGAAGGCAAAAATGTTTGTTTTGTACACATACTATCCCTTTAAATTTCAATTAATACTTTTGAACTGAATGAGGCACTCTCTAAAATCATGTAGTTCCACGTCACCTGCTTGTTGGTGATGGAGCAGTTTGGTTCCTTTGTAATACAGTTCAAATTCCATAACTCTACAGTACTGGAACTCTACATGAACAAAGTCAAATAGCCACTGGGAGTCAGACCCGTCCACAACAGGTGGAGAGGATGGCTGAGAAAATAATATTTTAAAATATCTAGGTTTTGCTGCTTAATTTTATTTTGGACACTATTTTATCTTTTGTGGCTACACTGAAAAGCAGATTTGTACCAACCCGTGATGACAAATTTTAAACAAATATTGACACAGAATACAAAATTTCTTTCAGCAACTTTCAGAAAAAAAAACCCTACAACTGGCCAGCTCCTTCCACGTCAGCAGGTCTCACTCTTGTGGGGCTCCTGCAGATCCTGCTAAGCCAGCAAACTCAAGAGCCCCCACCTTGCACAAAGGAAAGGTTTTCCTCCCTGTGCATGACAGGGTGCTCTAAACCCTCCAGGAGCTTGGAGTAGAAACTGCTGTTTCATGTGGGAGTAGCAAACAAGCTGGAGCTCTGCTTCCTGCTGAAAAAATCCAGATGGGGAAACACTGCCAGGCCACATCACCACCTGTATGCTCATCCTGCACAGGACACCAGTTTGACATAAGCCTAAGCAAAGCAATAGCTCTCCATCACTTCTGCTGAGGTTTGATCTGTACCTCTGTTTCCACTCCACACACAGAATTTAAAGTACTTGCATTGCTTCTGTCTCTATCCTGTTTTTCCTAATTTTTCCTCTTCCTTATGCTCATCTGGGTGGTGTGGCTGACTTTCAAGAGCAAGTGCCTAAAATAACTACTCAGCTACTCAAGGCTCAGGCAGGGAGGGGATCATCTTCAATAGTCTTGGGACACTCTAGGTCCCAGGGTGGAATTGTATCACTCCCCTCCCAGTGCTGCCTCTCTGCACCAGCTCTGATCTCGTACCTTCTTGGATGTTTCTGGGTGGAGAACTTGTCGAATGAGTAACTGGCCATCACTGCAGAGTGTGTAAGAGCTCCTTCCAAGTACTTTCAAATCACTGGATACCAGCTGACTAAACTGGAAAACAAAGAGAAAAATTTCATTGTACTGACTGAAAATTTCATGCACTTGTCATTACGTCAGCTTTTTTTTTTTAAGGAGATAAAGTAATTCAACATTTTGTAAAAGTTTTTGAAAAAACATGATGGAGAACAGACACGGGCTTCTGATAAAAGTAAGCAAATAAACTGTATGCAATTGTGGTATAAAAACCAAGAACACCCAGAACATAGTAAAAAGACTAATTAGGAAGATACGGCAGAATTATGAGTTCATATGAAAGAACTTTGAAGATAAATCACAATACTGATTTTGCAATACTCTTTCTTCACCTATAGCACCTTTGACTTTGATTACATCCTTAATAATTTTTTTAACTTCAAAAACAAAGAAAACCCTATCCATCAGGATTTACTAATGTTTCAAAGGTAATATACTAAGAAAAGCCAAACAAATAGTGATCTAATACCTTCAAAAGTGAAATTATAATCAAGTCACATCCAAGCTAATAAAGTTCTTGGTAGAGATAAAGCATTACTTTATATTATATAATATAAAATAATATTAAATACTAGATTTAAAAAAAATATTCCCAGCTCTAGGATGGCTAACCCCCAGCAGATTAATTCTCAAGAGGAAAGGGCTCCAACTGTCTTGTTCAACATTATTTTCCACCCTTAAATAACAGTTTCCAGACTTTTATACCAGTGTTAAATTCCTAGCTCCTAATAAGTCAACTAGCATATTATAGTAGCCACATATATCATATCAGTAAGCAGTAGCTTGTTAACTAACTTTCAAGGGGACAAATATAATTATTCTAAGCTTCCCTCTTGATGCTACTCCCTCCCAGGAAAGCATTGCCTCACAAACAAAGCAATAATTACAAGCACAATGCAGTAGCCACCTACTGCTCTCAGCAACAGTTTATAACTCCAAAACAACCACCTCCAAAAACAAATTACAAGTTGACTTAAGACTCAGACAATATCTTTGTGCTGTCTTTTAAACTGTGTATGGGGAGAAAAGAGAGTTGGTTTGTTTTATCATAACACATGTGACACTTTACATCATTACAGTCTCTGCTTAGGAAAGATGATGTCCTAATGACCTGATCCCACAGCTACACAGAACTCACAGTGTGAACAAGTGTTGCAGCACCTGCAGCCCGAAGGTAAGGCTCCACAAGGGAAAAACTGTGTATTGAACATGGTTTAGAAGGAGCAGACATGATTACCCAGGCTTTATTTCAAAATAACTGCTCAAGCCAATCCAGGCCTTTTTCTAGGCTTGGGCAGATGATCAGAGTTCCACTACCATTTTGAGTTCAGAGTCCTGTAGTAGTGGGTACTACACATCAAAACAGGGAACTGAGGGGCAGAGCTGGGTAAGGAGCTCAGCTCAGCACCTCGCATTAAGTTGCTGCATTTGCAGATATATTTACAGCTATAGAGACGAACATATAAAGTGAGGTTATTTAATAGCAGAGAACATATTTTAAACTATAAGAAGGGTGAATATCCCCCCCAAAAAAAACCTTTATAGTGCAATTCTCTGCACACTACCAAACACACAAAAAGAACAAACACACCACATATAGACAAAATAACTAAAATCAACCAACCCAAAATTGCAGATTCACAAAGCCTGTTTCCTCCCAATTACTAGTACAGGTTGTGTTCCTACCACAAGCTGAAGTCTTGAAGGACCTGAGGCTTTAAAGCCAGTTATTGCTCAAAGATTATTTAAAGTCAGAAAATTGAGATCTGAGATTGTTCAAAATACCTCAGTTGATGTGTAAACATCAGAAAAAGAAGACAATTCCAGCGGACTCCAGAGGAACCACTTCAAAAAAGTAGTTCTGTGCATGGCCACAGTCAGACCAACTACAAATATTCTCACCACAATAACACACAATGAGGATTGCCTTCTTACTAAATGCAGTAACTTATTAGTTTCTTTTTTAACTAATGAACCCAGTAAAGACCAAATATTTATAAAAAGGGATTGGAAATGGTGATAGGAATCAGCCTCCAGAGGGTGCACAGGGATTCCTGATGAAAGGAAGCAGAGTCTTACTGAAGAACAGCAATAAAACACTCCTCACACCTTCAACTTCGTACCCTGTGTTACTGAAGATGCTCAAGAGCCAATACAGAGAGTGCAGTTTGGGAGCTATTTTGATCAGATACAAGAAGAAGTCCAACCCACACAATCTGAAGAAAGCAGCAAATGTAAGCAACCTCCTGCTGTACATGCAAAACATAAGAACTGTAGATCAAAAAGACTTCGTCAAGTTAGAAAACAAAAGGAGAAAAATGTTTGTACAAGAGAGGAAATGCTCGGGTCAAATGGTGTAAGTCAAGTTAGTAAAAATCAAGACTGTTGCAGTGAAATATTCACATTTTTTCTAGGTGATTTTCCCACACAAGCTACAGCTGAAAAGGCAACACAGATATTTTCAGAAGCCAGTACTGAGAAGATGCCAGAGTAGTAAAATATTGCATAAGGATACACACCGATAAGCCCAGAATTCCAAGTGTCCTAAGGCTTAAAGAACTCCCAAGGATCAGCATTAGTTTTTATTTTTACTGAGTGTAAGTATTTCCACTGCATATTTATTGTCAGTGATAACATTCAACATTGCAAACTCCTTTCCAATGGGACAATCAACATGTCAAAACAATTCTCTACTTTTCTTACCAGATGCCAGCAGCTTAAAGTACCTTAGATAAACTGCCACAAGGTTGGCAGGCCTTGCTGGGAGCTTATTTAGAAACTTCTATTTTAAAAACAGCCTATTTCAAACTTTGGGGTGTACTGCTCTGGAAGAGGACAAAAAGACTGTGGGAAGAATAGTCAGGAAACATAAGCAATCCTTCATTATCCAAACCAGCTTGACTATGGCATGGATTAACTGAGAGGAAGGGGTAGCAGAGTGAATGGGAAGATTCACCTGGGATCAGAGCACAGGGCAAAATAGCCCCAGAGGAACAATAGATATTTGAGATTAGCCTGAAGTAGCTTCTTTCATCCACAGGACCTGTCTCCTAATTCTGCAAAGTTTGAGTATGAAAGGCATAGCTGTGGACCAGCTCTTGCTGCTATAAATTACACTGGACCCTCAAGTCTTTCAGGCAATAGAAACACATAACACAAGTGCCAAATGTGTTAAAGCAGCTGGGACAGATGTGTATGTAAAGCAGCATTGTTCAGCACAACAAGCCACATCAGTTAAGCAATTCAGCATTGCCCAGGAAAAAGCCATCTTCAGCCTCCTTTCTTGCACCACAGATTTCAGGCAGCATTTCAAAAGACAGCCTTGAACCAGCATCCACCCAAATGTAGCAAGCTAAGGACAAGTTAAGACCAGCACCGGATTGACATTGCGTTTTTCTGTCTCACATGTTGAACAACCTGTCCACAACTCTGTCATTTCATAAATTCCATTCCCCTCTCATTTACTCCACTAATAAAAACCATCTCATCTATTTACCTGCTGTCATTCACCTTCCTGCTGTCCTCCAAGCCCGCCCCCACTTCAGCAGGCAAAGCTGCCCCACCCTAACACTGCCCCCACCAAGCTCACACACCCTGTCTGCCCTGCTCATCTGCTTTCACAGCAGTTGCACTGTTAATTACCTGTTTGCATCTTGCAACCAGCCCTCATTTCAACTGCAAGAACCAGTCTATTCGCATCACCCTCCATCTTTATTGCTTATTCCGCCAGATCAGTCTCTCCAGCAAAGCTCTGATGAGTCATTCCATATTTAAAGGTATATTGTCAATAATTCCACACCAAGATTAAAAACTGAACAGAGAGAAGAGGAAGAATCAAACAAGTTGCTCTGTATACTTTCCTCCATGAAACCTAAAACAGTTCTTAGAGAAAAGCTGGTGAGAGGGAAGGACAGACTTTGAACACCAGTTTGGAAAACTGGCTAAACAGGATTTTGGTCATGTAGCTGAGAGTACAAAGAGATTGAAGAGACATGTTTTGCCAGTAGCAAAGCTGGATGAGAGCCAGGACAAGCTGCTGTGTTTTTTGCAGATGAATCTCAAGAGACTAAAATAACAGCCCTCTTCATGTTGCCTTAAATATAGCTGAACTAAGATGTGGCTCTTAGAGAAAAAAAGAAGATCCTTCATTAACCTTTTTCTACAGTTATGATGCATGAAACACTAAAATAAATATCTGTCTATTTGGATATTCTCATTTCCCTGCTAAAAATAGCTGTCATCCTTGAGAAAGGCCACTGCATCTGTGCTGTATCTGTGCCTGGCATGGTAACGAAATACTGAGATAATTCAGTCACAGAATGCACCCATGCTGTCAAATGGAACCATGCCTAAAACACCATGGCACTCCGGGGCATTCTCTCTTTAAATCACCTCTGAGAAATAACAGAAAATTCAGCTGCCTCTTACATATCAGATTTCCAGCAGCTCCTAGCAAGTCTTTAAAAGAGGATCCTTTTCTTTAGTCATGCACAGAATTTCTGTTCTTCTTCTTTTGGCCCTACTGACCCATCATAGCTAAGACAAGACAAAATCATTCACAGAGCTTCAGAATTAAAACCATCCTTGCAGTTTAAGCTGGTCTGGAATGCCTTGCTAAAGTATAACAAAAATCCAGAAAACAGCTTAGCTTGTAGTCCACACTTAAGCTAGATTAGAATCTATTTTCAAGTAGAAAAAGACAAGTTTTATTTATCAATATCTATTGCACAAAGAATGGTCCTCACAGTGTAGGGATCCGGTTTCAAATCAGTAGTATCAACAGGATGTTACTAAATTGCCCAAAGTTTACAATTTGGTGACTGCAGATAAATAAATTATCTACTTTTTGCCTTGTCAGCGTATCAAGAAGTGCTCATTTCTTCATCCATGCCATCTTTAGACTTAGGAGAGTGAACAGATCATATCTGGTCCAGTCAAAATTGGAGACTTGAGACAGAGAGATGATACTTGATTTGTCTTAAAGCCTGTTGAAAGACTTTGAACAGGTTTAGCATTCTAGATGGGGATTTTTTGCAAAGCACCAAAGCAAAAAAAAAAAAAGCAACAAAACAAAAATCCACCAAAACAAACAAAAACCCCCACTAAAACTTTTTCAAAAGTTTTTACTAAAACTTTTTCAGAAATTATAGTTTTTGGTCATTATTAAAAAGAAAACTTTCAGGAATAACTTAGAAGAAAAGTTTTTTTGGCTCACTTTGGCCCGACATTCTGATATACTCCCTTGAGCTTAAAAACCCCCATATTACTAAAATGAAACCGTTCTAGAGAAAGTGAAAATAAGATTCTACAGATCTGTAAAGTACCCTGAGATGAAAAAAATTTTGTCTGAGGCACATTAATGTGCACTGCTATCGTTTCCTTTGCGCAGACCTATGACTAAAGCCACACTGTTTATAACCATGGATGTTTTCCAGTCTAACTTGTATTTTAAAAAAATCATCATCACTTATTAGACATTACTGCAATTCACAACATTAGAGCTTTAGACTCTCAGGTCTTTGGTGTGAGTCATTCTTTGCTTGTAGCATTGAGCATATAACAATGATCAGTCTACTTTCAGCTAACAGCAGCATGGGAAACAAAGGATAATCTTCAAAAAGGTTTCACTGAAGATTTTCTATTCCCAGTTCTGTTTCAACAGGCAAAAGGTACTGCAGTTGTTGCCTCAAAGCCTGATTTTATGCTAAGTCCTCTACAATTTATTCCAGAGAACACCCAAATCCAATTACACAGTTGCAGGTGTGGTTCCTGAAAGCAGTTGAACAATGAAAGAGGCTCCTGAGAGAAGTTACAGATTCTTCATCATTGAAGATACTATAGACACAAGTGGCCATGGTCTTTGGCTGCCTGCTCAAATGCCCCTGATGTCAGGGCTTGGGCTGGACAACATCTATAGGTGCCTTCCAGCCTCAGCTGTTGACTCCCACCACTTTGGACTCTGTTTTGCCCACTCTGCAGCTCCACCAAAGATCAGGACATCAATGCCACCTCAGTGGGTAACTGAGGGGCTGGGGTGTTTGGGAAAGGACATGCTTTCTGGGATGGAGGGGAGTGAAGGAGACCAAGTCTCATTACGAGATCGAATCTCATTAACAGAACCTGTCTGCCACTAAAACATAAGCAAGATTAGACCATCACTGAAAAACAACACCCAACGATCCTGAAGTCTGTCTGAAGAATTAAAGGGTCTAATACAGCATGAGAAAACTCAGGGGTGACAAGCCATGGCTTTGGTATACAAAGCTTGCACACACACAACATACCATGACATGTCAGCCTAGGGAAATATTTTCCCTTGGACTTTGTGCCTCAGTTCCTACACCCATGAGGGTTTCACATTTATTTACAATACTCTCCATGGGCAGTTTTCTGCTCCTTCACTCTTCCAACCCTGGTGATAATGTCAGCCTTATCCATGCAATGGAGGAATTTAAAGCATGTCAATACTACTGGGAGGTGCACAGACTGCATTTCAGCACTATTTACAAGTATGATAACCCTTTATTGTGCTGGGTAACTTTTTAAACAGAGAATCCTATAGTAAGCCCTTGCCTTTGTTCATCTGTTAACTGATATTCCACATGGCTGATAATGGACACATGGTGACCTTGTACTGAAATTGCTATATGCAAAAAAAAAGAAAAATGTGTAAGCCCCAGTGTAGCCACAAGCTACAAATAACTTTTTTCCCTTCTAGCTAAACAGGGGAAAAAATACTGTACTTAGATACCATTCAGACATAAACACGAGAAAGAAATTGCCCCTTGGTTTTATTTCTTTGCAGGGCAAACATGCAGGAGAAGACAGACGGAGCCCAGGTCCATTCACTAGAAATGTTCAAAAATAATATTGCCAGTTGATTTCTCCTATTAGGAGGAAGGCAATTATTTGCTCTACTGAACACTAATGCCTGAGATTATTTAGTGACTGCAGACTAGCTTGGACAAAAGCATGGGGTTCATTTCCAGCTTGCCAGAGAATCTAATTTTGCACAATATGACCGGTCAAGTTACATATCACCTTATGCCTCTTGATGGCCTAGAAACTGCATTAAATATCAGAATGAGGAATCAGACACAAAGGCCACCATAAATGTACTCAAGAGAGACATTACATAGTAGACAAAACCAGTCAAGAGTCCAGATCCACCTTTGGGATTTTCAAGTGTAAGAGCAAGTTTGCCCTACTAAGTCTCAAGGAGAGGCAGGATGTGGCACTGAGCACTGGAGACCACCTTCTCCTCAAGGCAGAGGATGCCCCTTACTCCCTCTTAGTCTGCTGTCACTTCATCTTCTTTCCTGAATAGGAGGTCCTGCACATCCTGAACAGCAGGTGCTGCACATCCTGCTACTTCTCCAGCTGTTCCAAAGCTCTTTCCTCCACACCAGCTGCTTATATAGACTCCTGTTGTTGCCTCTCTCACTGAAAGAAATTAATTCTTTACCACTCATGCCATGAACCAGAGGTGACAACATGGTCTCAGCTATCCTAGGCTTGGGGTTCTGCCATGAAATTCCAATCACAAATCTTCAAAAGTAGCAGTAGTTAAACAACACAGAATTATTTTTTAAAGTGTATTTATGATACTCACTTTTTTCTTTTTTTTTACATTGTTGGGAAGCTGAAGTTACAGGAAATAATACCACCTTCTCCTCCTCCTTGTTGTCACCTCACAGGTCACCACAAGTCTCTCAACAGAGAAAAGCCTACAGACACTTCTTATACTTACTGCAAGAGTTTAAGGGGGAACATGGAAGGTATTCTTCAAGTTTATTTCATCCTTCCACTCAATAAACCAGCACAAATTCCTTTAAAATTCATTATACTCCTTCAGAATTAATAGAGGGACTGGCTACTTTAAACTTAGCTGGTGAGACTAGCCTACAGCTAATTTCCTGCATAAAAATAAGTTTATTTAGTGTTGTTCAGCAACAGGTAGAACATGAAATACAGAAACAGAGCAACAATTGTCATGGTTTGTCTGTCCAGTGACAGTCTGTGGAGCACAGAAAACAGACTATTGTGACTCAGGGCTGTGATAAACTGTCTTAAAGATGAAACTTCCACATTATTTCTTTCTAAGGTTCATTTTAATTGGGGCTGGATCTTTGTGCAACAAAGTAAACATTAGCTAACTAAATGCTTTAATTCTTCTTAGGAAGGAATGCAAACATCTAACCTTCTGCCATGACAAAGATCTGTCCAAGCCATGCCACTTGAGCATTTTATGACCATTTTTGATTAATTATTTCTTAGATGGAAGTTTGCAACACCAGATTATTTGCATGCTTTCCAGCTAAGGTATCTACAGCATCTAATTCAGGTAATGCATTAAGCATAAAAGGCAAGACCATGGCTCGAGCCATCTGAATGTCACAGCAGTCAGGTCACAGGATTTTATCTTCAAAAGCACAACCTGTTTTAATAAGAGAGTGTTGAAATATGCAGAGTACTCCACAAATAAGCTACTTGAAGTTAGCCTTGTGTAAGATAAAGCACCCGAGTCCAGCAACGTAAGAATTTCAGAGTTTGTGGACTTATGTTACTACTATATTATGTGTCAGGAAACTACTAAATAAAGAAACACTTACTGAGATAAACTACATTTTCACTTTAAATTAATCTGTGTGAAAGAGGTCATAGCTATCAAAATCAACAAAATAATGCAAAAATAGGTGTACCTTGCAAAATATCATTTGTTAGCACAGATTATTCATAAGTGTGATTTTAAGCAAAAAGAAAATTCTAAATATTACTAATAAAAAAAAAATCTCTACTCTGTCAACCTTTTACCTACATTTCAAACAGGTTTACAATGGTGCCTCACACTCCTCACAGGCTGCTATCAGTTCAACTCACAGAGCAAGTCATTACTGCCTGAAAGACAAGGTTGAACATACTTTCCAAACTCTAAGTTTTAATTAATGCCATGACTGCAACATTTCCCAAAGTCTTGATATAAGCACAAGCTCTCTCTCAGTGTTCTATACCTCCCCCACGCTCACTCACCTCTGTTTCAAGGACAAACTTTCGTTAGCAATGTGATCTTTAGCACTGGCTCTATTGACTGTAATGCTTGGTACTGCTCTATTTACTCAACACTACCTCATTGTTTGTAGTGCAAGCTTAACCAGTTGTAGGAGAATAGCCAATGTCTGTAAAATTAAAGCAATTTTTTCTAATAGGTTGTTTCTCAAGTTGTTTTTGTAGTAATATTCAGGGAAAGTAAAAAGATGAGGCAACACCAAAAGAACGAAGAGACTCTTATCCACAACTCAGTTTCCTGCATGATTTTCTCATAGTCCTGCCTCTCCCTTAAACTTACACTGTAAGAATATCATAAGCATGGACTTTCCTGAATAACAGTCTTGAGATCTATGAAGTATCTTTGCTTTTATAGGAATGCAAGTGATTCTTGATCAAGCCCTTACAAATATCAGCAAAAGAAAGTCAAACTTTCTAAAATCGACTCTGCTTTGTTTTGTAAATGGGGGAGTGTTCCCTTTCTTGTACAAACATGCTTTCACAAATACATAAAGGACAAGTGGAATTAGATCCCTAAATCAGTTTGCCTTCAGTCTTTCAAACTTTCAAGTCATAGATTAGGGAAGCATCAAGAATTGGTTATAAGGAAAAATGAGAGTAAGAAATTATTAGAGATATGATTTTAGCAGTTCACAACTGAGTAAGATCAAAATTTACTCTTGAGCTCCCAAGGGATTCAGACCTGCCCAACACAGAACAAGGACAGTAATGGTTACACTGGATGTTGCTTCCTCTTACAGAACATCCTGCCTTTCAGGTAACTTACTGTTTCCAAAGCAAGTTCCTTGTGATTGAAAAGACTTGACATGAGTTTGAATGTGAAGTCACAGCTTCTTGTGATCAAATCTTAGCATCTGAGACTTACGGAGAAAGAGTGTTGATTTATTTTTTCTTTTGTTTCTTTAAGTATAACCACAAGAACAGCAGTTTTCTACTGCACTTCATATTTACAAGTGCTATTTCACATGCTTTACAATAAGCTGAAGTCCATCCTGTGTAAGTTTAATTCTTTTGTAAGAAATAACACTGAGACACTCAAGTAATCAATCAAGCAAACTACAAAACTCTTTCACAGTCATATTCATGTGACAGCTGTGTATTTCCAACTATGTATCTCTCACGATCTCCCTCCAATCCAATGGTATTTGATTCAAGAGGATTGGTGTTATACAATGTCCTGTGTATTTCTTAAGCTGCAAAGTTAACTTAAATCAACTTCCAGCTACAATAAGGTCTACACAGCAAAACTTCCACAGGGGTTTTTCCACTTTTATTTTTCAAGTTGCATTACTATAGTTCTACTTTTGTCTTAGTGCAATTCACTGCAACAGAGTTACTTATCAGGAAGGTAAACATCTTCACAGAAGCTACAGCAGAATTAATTTCATACACTGCCAACGTTGACACAGCTCATTGTAATGTTAAAGCATATACTTACATTTCTCTAGAATAAAAGCCAGTGAATGGAAACCCCACTAATTAAGTTCTGATTTGACTTCAATAAGAATAGTAACACAATTCAGAGACTGTTCTAGAGCTCTAGTAACAGAATCTTTTAAGCTAACAGGTATCCAAAATCATCACATGTGCCAAGTTTTTGCAGAAAGGAATACAACTGTTTCTTAACCTTAAGTTTCTAACCAATATTTTAGTGTTAACAAAATATCAGTTTCTCAGTCTTTTTTGCCACATTCTGCCCACTGCAGCTCTACAAAAAAAGGCAGCAGGAGGAAAGAGAAATAAAATATTTTGAAACTGACGTTTGGGGGGAAATGGGAGAGTTGGTTTTAATTGTTTTGTCTTGTCACTCATCAAAAGGGGTGATCATTTGAATTTCCCTTTCCAATATATTTTGCTCAATATTTATCCCATAGCTCTCATCTACCTTCACAGCATGTGGATTTAATGAATGAGGGACAAATCAGCAAAGCAGCTGTTTGTGAACAAAGCAACAACAGAGGCTATTGTATAGAACTACTCTGGAGCAAGTTGTGAACAGTTAAAAGAACATCACAGACTCATCAGAGCAAAGCACTGGAACATGATTTGTAGAACAAACATGACTTCTGATTCCAGACTTTCTTAGAAAATATGTCAAGGTGTCTTTCAGAGCATCAATATTTCCCCCCTTTTATCAGAATAAAATTGTAGCTAACAGAAAACTGCAGGATATCTCTGCAGGAAAGAAAAAAGCTTTTCCAGAGCAGATAGACTGCAAAGACATGAACATTAAGGAGAATTACTGTTTATGTTTCTAATTAAGAGACATAAAATTTCCACTTTTAACCACAGAAATTATAAAATGAGACAGGACTAACAGTATGTTGCTAAAAATTAATCTTTAATCACCATTTTTAGCTCTGGCCACAACATTGCTTTGCTAGCAGTATCAATTCTAGCATCTGTGCATCAGTCTGAAACCCAACTGCTCAGCAAAGAAGTGCTGCAGCAGATTGACAGAGACACTGCCCTTTTATGGCAGCACTCAGCTACCCAAGACTTCATATATAACTTAAGAGTGTTGGTTTATTAAAAAGGGGGAAAAAAATCAAGTAAACCAACATACAGATTGAGGAAGTGTGCAACCCTTTCAAAATGCTACCAGAGGAAGAGAGAAACAGCACAAATTTGCAGACAATGCAGAGTATCCACACAGTTTTCTAAACTGCTTCCATGTTAACAGCAAGAACCGCTAGAAGCAGTGCACACATAATTACTGTAAAAATAGTAGAATAAAAATCATAGAAACATTTAGGTTGGAATGGATCTTCAAGATCATTGAGTCCTACCATCAACCTAACAGCGCCAAGTTGACCACTAGACCATGCTGCTAAATGCCACATCTACACCTTAAAATCCTTTATGCTTCATTTATTCCTCAGCCACTTTTGAAAACCCTGACAATAATTCATTAACACATTTCCAGTGATTTTTTCAGTAGCTACTTAAAACAAGTTAGAGGAAAGTTCAAAGTCTCTGAGGATCATGCAATCCAGCAATCTTTGTGTTGAAAGGCTTCTACCCACTATTTTGCTGTCTTTCAATGACTTTTAAAAAATCCTGCAAGAACAATTTCAAGAGAAATTCAAGTATTCATACATAATATTATAGTTGTGGAAACATCCAAATATATTAGTGACACAGTTTTCAAACATGGCACAATGTCACTCCCTGTGAAGACAGGCACCTCAAGCTATTCTGGAAGGTCACAGTAAAGTTTATTTGTCCATATATGCTAATCCCAGACTTGGAAATTAATTATTGTTCAACTTCACCAGAAAAAGTAGCAACATCTGCTATCATAAAAATGTCTACTAATACTCATCCTCAAACCACTGCACCAAATTATTCTCTTCTCATTAATATTGGCACTTCTAGTTTTAAGAGAAGATAACCCAGCTTGCCAAGAGAAGCATATTTTTATGCCTATAAGGACAAGAATATGCAGCTTTAGACAAATTCCTTTATCTAATTCTCCGCTCATTCTGAAGTGAAATGTACCTAAATACAGGAACAAAGCAAGGGAACCTTTGTATTTCCTATAGGGAATACTTGAGGAACTCGGATAAAAGTATTGCAGCCTTTGGAGAAGGTAAGCTCACTGCTTTTCCACACAACCTAACAGAACATAAGTGCTGCCAATAACAAATGGATTCACGTGATCTACATATGTATATTTCTGTGTACATATATATTTAATAAACAGAACAGAGGAACTGTTTATGCTATCAAGTCTTTTCTGGGCTTTTTTGTGAACAGATTTGAGTGTTTCAGTAATAATGTAATAGGCTACAGAGCTGGGTAGCACTGAGGATTTGTGGTGGGAAAAATAGTTTATCTATGCCATCAACAACAGAACTGCAACTAAGATTCTGAAAAAAAGTTAGCCATAGCTAAAAAAAAAAAAAAATCCACACTGCTATAGGAAGCATTAGCACATCCTTAATTCCTCACAGTAAATACTGATGATATTCCAATAATAAACATGCAACATAATTTAACCAAGCCTCGTCTACATTTATCAATGAAAATAGGGAGTTATTGGATGTTAATAAATGTGAAAACTCTACATAGGCCTACCTGCACACAGGACACTCAGCCCTCCTGTAAGAGCAGGAATCTATCACCTATCTGCCCTGACAACCTTGTGTCTATCAAGAAATCCTCATTACTCACTGCTGACGCCAAACCAAGGCCACAGTTTCACATAAATTACTCAGTGCCCTACCTGTCTTAAAGTGTTACCCTTCTTTCACTCACACCTTAGTTCTACAGCTGCCCTCAGGAAAACTTCCTAATCTGCCACATGTGCATCAGACAGAACAGAACCACTTCAAACCAGAACTGCCTTCAACTCAGGGAAATGCCCTGCTCCAGTTCACTTTGCAAAGACTTCTGTACTGGCATGATGCAGGTGAGGGAGGGCACCTGCCTAAGTGAAAGGTGCCACTGAAGCGTTCATGCAGCAGCAGCTTGAGCGCACAGTGCAGGGGCAGAAACAGCTTCAGCTGGTATCACCATCAAACGTGTTGGATCATGAAAACACAACCAAAGGGTGTAGTTCACAGGACGAGAGCTTGGACAGCAAAGCAGTTTAAAGTTCCCACTCCACCTGCTCATTTCAGTGATCCTGTTTACAGCACAGCTTCACAAAGGGTTTTACTGACACAACAAAAAGATGGCAAAGTCTGGCGTAGGGGCAGGAGAGAAGCTGGCTTCACTGCTGAAGCCAAATCTTGTGAAACAACACCCTAAGTATTTGTTGTGGAAAGAACAGCCTGTCTAGTGACACCTGCCAAAGGTTTGCCAAATGCCTGCTCCAAACAACCAGAACTCAGACCAGCAAATACTCCAAACTCTGTTAGAAGTTTTATTGACATGATGCAGTCACCAAATAATCTGAAGTTGAAAGACCAACCATAAGACTGAAAAAAAAAAACCCAAAACTCTGCATTTTCAGATTTTTCCTGCAGTTTGAAGACTGAGTGGTGTATTAAAAATAATTTTTAAAAAATCATCTATCCAAAATGAAGGTGTGACAGCTGGCAAAGGAGCCAAGAAAACTTTCTGCTAGCACGTTGTGAAGAAGCTGCAGAACAAGTTTCTCTTAAAAAAAGAGTTGTAACCGGTTTATCAGGTTAGAGGCATTCATGAGTTCTTCCACCTCTCCCCTCCATCCCATTTGTTTCCAAATGCTCATTTAGCCAGCTTGTTTCTTGCTGAAAATAAACTGCACCTGCAGCTCAGCTGGATGATCAATAGGCATCCAAACATACTTGAGGGAAGTGGCAATTTGCTATCAGCTGATAAAGTGGCAACCACTCAGTATTTTCAAGTTGAGCATTATTTAGGGGAGTGTGCAGGGGGAAAGGCCCAGCTTTCTTTCTCTATTTAAGAATATGAATCAAAATATTCACTGGTGGATTTGATTCAATACATTCAATCAGCAAGACTAGGAGAGTCTTTTAAACAAATTTTTAATTTTTAAATGTTAATCCATAGATTAAGATTGAATGCTTTCAGTAGGGCCAAAAGCAATGCCAGGTCTCACATGAGAATGTCTCCCTTTTTATGTATATTGTTCAAAGATGGTAATTACAGCTAAATACTTCAGACAGTTTTCCAAAATTATTAGCTCTTCTTAGACGTATCCTTTGTCAGGAAGACATGCAAATATTGCCTTGCAAAAGGAAAGTAACATGTCTTAAGGCAAGTCATGCTGATTCAGCCAGGTTTTCTGTATGGGAGGGATTAAGAAATCCACAACACTTTCAACTTCATATGGGATCTTTAACTAAGAACCCCTGTGGCAACAATCAGAGAAGCACATGAGGATGTCAGCTTTTTGATGACAGAGTAATGGGGCTTAGAGAAAGGCAAAGTTCATTTTGGTTTTGCTCTTTAAAAGCAAGGTTCCATTCCTGCAAGGTTTCAGAGAGCAACCTGAGAATAATTGCTCTCTCCCTTAAAAGCTTGAAAAGTGGGAAACTATAAAGCTACAGCAGTTAACTAGGAAAATATAAATAACATGCTAAATAAGCCAGTCCTGTGATTTGAGGATCTGAACAATGAAACCTGGCAAGAATGCCCCAATCATCCAGGAAGAAAACTATTCCCCTTGGTAAGGAGAGTGTAGCTGATGCATGTTTAGAGGCTTAGCTCACAGGCTCAAGACAGTTCCAAATATACACTTGAGCAAGAGTTCTTACTTTGTTAAATAAAAATCCTCAGTTTTCTACTCAATAGCATTCTGCAACATCTCAGCAGCCGTGAGTTCACCATTACTGGTCTCACATCAGAGGTAAGTTATTAATGCCATTTGGAACTAAACACATCAATCAAGCTGCTCCCAAAGGGCACACATTTTATGACTTTAGGTAGCTATTTCCCTGACATTTGTACATACCACCCCCAAAAGGGACAGTTATCACAATATTGCACATCACCTATGAGAAAATACAGATGGATCCCACAACTGCAGTAGTTCCTATGGAATCAAATGTTTGTTACCCTGGACAAGTACAGTGTTTAAAACCTTGCAACAAAGCAGAGCATACGCTGCAGCAAACAGCTTGGTTATTTGAGGGCAGTGTGCTTCAGAGCCTTACCTTGTAAAATTAAAAGAACCAAAACTTATTGATAAGGAACCCTACTTCAGAATATTTCTTAAGAAACTCAAATAGTAAGCTGTGCAAAATGTAACATTTTAAGAATATGAAATAAAATTGAAATGATGAATTTGATGAAGTGCCTGCTTAAAGCAGAGCAGACTTGACCACTGACTACAGGCCTTTGGTAGACTCCATCATTGCTGGAAAGTGAACTACACAGCAATAGGAGGAGACTTTCTGTGGTCAAGAAAATAACTCCAGACCCACAGAAGCTGATCTACTGTTTACGAGCTACAAATCACTGATTCAGAACCACAGAATGTTTGAAGTTGAAAGAAGCCTCTGAAGCATGGATAAAAGTTACAATGGATTTGTGCTCAGTGATTCTCACTTCCCTCTATGTGTAGTGACTGGGAACCCAAGGCAAAAAACCAGAAGCAGGCACCAAAAGTTTCTTTTACATGATTGAGATATGTGCTAAGGTGAGCAATTTTCAGCTGCATCATCAATTTTCTACCACAATCCTGGCAGGTTGTGGAAAGCTAATTTCACATACTTTATAACATTATCTCAAATCAAGGTACAAGTCTACTTCCTTTTCCTCCTCCTTTTAAAATAACCACTTCAACTACCTGTTGCTTTTGCTAATCAAAACGCTTAACTGACAAAGAAAAAAAAAAAACAAAACAAAACTGTATGTGTTGTGAGCTGACTCATCCTTAAAATACATGATGAAATTAAAATATCCCATGGACTTGTCTTCAAAAATGCAGAAAAGGATCTACTATTAAAGAATATGGAGTTTTGCTTTTTGCCACCAAGTGGGAAGTTGAATTAAGTCTCTCCTAATTCCCACAGGAGTCTGGACACAGAGGGGAAGAGAGAAGAGTTTAGGTAAGGTGTGTTCCAGAAGACTTATGATGGAACTGGCCACATCACAACTGGAATCCAACAATTAACACCAAAATCATTATTTAGTTGCATAGATATGCAAACAAAAAGGAAAAAAATTGTTGTTTTTCAAGAGTCTCTACCCACCTACACACAAAGGTAGTATTTCCTTTTATTTGCTAAAGCAGACCCACCTACAGTGCAATTTACGGCAATAAGATACAATCTCTCATAAAGTATTGAGTATAATTAAAGTGTGTCTGTTATAAAGGTAAACAGAGTGTACTAGGCTAAGCTGTTCCAGATGTCTTTAGTGCAAGATCTGGGACAAGATCAAACCTGCAGCTGCACATTTTCTCAGGGGTTATTATGGAGCTTTAAAAAAAAAGAAAGAAAATCACCTCTTGGTCCAGCAAAACAAATGCAAGTAGAACAAATGTTACTGCAGACAATGCTGACAGGTTTAAAGCCATATAGAAATTATGTGTTCAAAGACACTACAAAATGTAGTGTTAACCATGCAGTATCAAAGAGGGTTAGGAGCAAGTCTGCCAAGTTATCTGTGTCACAGAAGTTACAGCAACATGAACCTGTTCTACTGCCTAAGCAAGTTTCTTGCTGAAACACACCTACAAATGATTCAGACAAGGTGTGGAAAGCCAGGTTTATATGTTACACAAAAATGCACTATTGTATTTTTCCATTCAAGCACATTTTGTGCTTAGAAACAACAGTCAAAGAAAGCAAACTTTTGGGAACTGCATTATGTATACTTAAAAAAATTTAGTGCAAATAGTGTAAGTTAAATCCTCTTGAGCTGTATCACACAAATTTTAGATTTACTGTCTCAGTGTGAAAGTTAATGAGCCAAAGAGCAAAACTAGAGAAATTAGAAAAAAAATCAAACCAAATAACTTTATAATCCACTCATTAGGTTCATCTGGAAAGGAGTGATACTCAACAAGCATGTCTGATATTTCATGAAAGGCTTTGAAGATTTCAGCTGATTTTAAGAATAACAAATGAGGAAAAGTTTTTTAATACAGATTAGAGCAGTGAACCTCTAGATTAGAACGTACCATGTGAAGTCTGTAAGTTTGATTAGCACTGCTTTATTAAGCAGTACTCTTACTGGCCTTTTAAGGCTTAAGAGAAACTTAGAATAAAAGTAGACCCATCAAAACAACCAAAAATCAGATCTTCCAAGGACTTATAGCATCAGCTCGAATACTCTGGTATCATACATAACTGTTTCAGAATTATGGAGTCCCATTTCAAGTGGTTCAGGTGTCTTTTGGGTTAGCTTATAAACAAGCATGAAAACTTGCTAGTGATTCCAAAGTGAAAGACAAAACTAAAGTCTGTTTCGTTTTTCAAATCCATTGAATCTTGTTCACAGGCTGTACCCTGAAGAGCCCCTGCTCCCAAAAGCAGCACCTCACCTGTTGAAGAACCCGGTCCAGTGGTTCAGCTTTGCCCAGTCCCTCTGGCGTTAAGCCACTGACTTCGCGACACTGGTCACTTAAGTCCAAGTTGTCTGCTTTCACCAGGGATTTGTGTAGCGTCCCTACCTAAAAACATTCAAGAAATTATGGACAAAAGTGAGGAACAATCGAATTAGCTCTTTATAGCAATGTGTTGAGACTGCAGAAAAATCAGAAAGGTGCAGTATCACCTCCCGATAAATGCCAGGAGAAAACGCATTTGTCTATTTCACAAATCGAAACCTTTGGCCGCGGTTTCTCTCCCTCCCACCCCGGAGAGCCACGCTCTCTGCTTCGGAGCATCCGAGCCCGTTTTCATGGGAGGCCTTTTACAGTTAGCACCGACTTTTGCGGGAGTTGTTAAGTGCAAAGGGAAGATCACTTAATGTTAAGGCAGTTTCATGAATCCACTAATGAAATTAATAGTCCTGTTTGTTTTATCAAAGCCCTCCATCTCTAGGGGATTATTTATGATAGGGCTTTTGGGGAGGAAAAAGATATTAGAGATAACTTTTAGGTTGGCCTAAAAATTAAAATAAGTCAATAATCTTTTAAAGGTTATCCAAACATTGGTTAAACAAACAAAAAGCAGGCCCAAAGAGTCCAACGGTGACCATGAGCCGGCTCCAGGGAAGCGAGCACGCTCGGAGCCACCCAGGGCAGCTTTTTGTTTTAAAGCTTCAAAAGTCCGTAGACATCCTCGAAGCTGCACATGATTTAAGGCGGACGGGGCGGTGGGGTGTGGAAGCGGCCAAACTTTCTTTAAAAGTTACTTCTTCCCTCAAGACGGAACAAAAAGGATCTTCCCGAGGCAGCGCCCCGGGCAGGGAAGGAGCCCCGGGCACGGGCCCCGCGCCCTCCCCTCCCTCGGTCATTTGTGAAATGAACAAACGGCTCCGGGCGGGCGGCGAGGGGCCGGCACAGCCCGCTCGCCCCGCGCCGGGGAACGCGCCCTCGCCCCGGATATCGAAGCCATACCTTCTTGCTGTGTAGATCCACAACTTGCCACACCAAGAGAATTAGTTCCCTCTCATCCGAACCCAGTTTAGCCCCATATGCACCAGCTGTTGCCCCAAACAACACCACCAAAGAGTCACTGTGCGAAGCCGTCATGACCACAGGGGGAAGCAACTACAATCAAAAGCAGAGGTCAAAAAAAAGAGGAGAGGAAAAAAAATGCAAAAGAAAGACACAGTAACAAACAAGAAAAAAAAATAAAACCAAAAAATCCCACAAGGCTCACCCCCTACCTCCAAGTAATCAAAGGGAAAAGGAGCAAACGAGGAGTCACAATATAAAGAGAAGAGAAAGAGCTATTTAGGAAGTTGGGTGTTTGAGAAAAAAAAAAAAAACATGGAGAAAGAAAGCTCCCATCTCTACCTGTTCCCGGTGATCTCCTTCCCGGGGCCGATTGGGAGGTGAAATTAGCAAGCTGTGGGTTTCTTTCCCTCTGACATCATGGCAGAAGCTCAGTCTGGGCTTGGGCTTTTTTTTTTCTCTCTCTTTTTTTTTTTTTCCCCTTCCCTCTTCCCCTTCCCCTCTCCTGAGTTACCTGCCCTTGGTGCAGCTCATGTGACTCTAGTCAATCTCCCAAAGGGACAAGGCCATTGGGCCTCTGGAAAAGGTGTAGGAGGGACGCAGGGAGAATCAACGCCTGGCTGATCTGGCCTGATTGGTTTTTTAAGGAGAGCAGAGGCAAACTCCCTTTCTCTCTTCAATGCTGCCTGCAGGAAGTGCCTCTACCTGCTCTCAGTTCAGCAGGATCCCGCCCGGCACGCGGGACTCTGTGCGCTCAGACCCGCGCCCGCTTCGGGGCAATCCGAACAATGTACGAGTACAGTTGCTAAAACACAATTTATGACTTAGCATTGAATTCCACGAAAGAAAAGTCTTTACCTGCCTCTAAGTAATTGCCTTTTGTGCGCGTTGCTGTGTGTGTGTTTCCAGCTACCGACGCCAATGTTAATGTGTAGTGGAAGTGTAGTATTCCACCGGGATTTTCAAGGGATGTTACAGGCAGAGAGCACTTTGCAGTTTAGGCCCTGTCCTTCGTATAGTTTGTAAACATGAGTCTTAGTAAAACAGTTGTTTTTTGTTTTGAGAATGATGTATATAGGAAGTTTTGCAAAAACCCAGTATACAGACCTGCATTTTCTACCCTACAGCTGCTCAACGAGGAACTGTCTCCTGGGCATTAACTGCAGTCCAAGATGGGAAGCTTTTCCCCACTCCTCTCTCCTGTTTCACAGGGGAAACTACAATGGGAAACCACCACCTAATTTAGCTGCTGTGAAAACACTCCTGCTCAACAGCAGCAGCAATATTTGTAACATTAGGGAGTGAGAAAATTTTCAGAGATAATGTAAAAATCATTGATTTTAAAGCAGAAAAAAAAGATCAAAAGGCTTCTAAACTCTTTTGGAAGTTATTTTTCCTATTGCCATTACTGATGAGATACTAATGTTTTTAAAGGCCAAATGCTGCAAGTTAGACTATTTTTTATTTTAAAAATTTAAAAATTAAAATTTTTCTTTTGTTTAATTAAGTCTTCAGTTTATACTTCAATATTAGTGTTGTGTTGGAATAAAGTTTTTACTGAATGAAAATTGGTGCTGCTATTAGCTACTGATGTATACCCTGGGAAAATGCAGAGCTGGGCATTTAACTGTGAGTATCTAATGGCTTAAATTATTAAATCACATTTTCTCATCTTCTTTTAACATTCCAATTTTATAAATGATTAATTATAGCAGTTATTGTTGACCTCCTTCTGGCAAACACAGATTTCCCATGGTAACACCACCAGCAAGACTAATTCCATTTATTTCAGTGAAAATAAGTACAGTTCAAGGATGCTTTCCAATGTGAAGTATCTTAGAATTCATGTGTTACAAGTATTTACCTGACAGAGGCCATGCAGGAAACCTTGCACAGGTGCATCTCACTGAACATCACACTACAGCTGAACACCTCTCAGCTGTTGTCTCTGCAGCTCATGCAGCTTCCTGAGAAGCAATCCTGAAAATATGCTCACAAGATCCAGTGAACTGGCTCAGAGACTGTCAGTACATCTGTACTTGTCTTCAGGATCTAATGTGAAAAAAAAGGGATTGTAATTCACTTAGAGCAACATGTCAGACTAAAGAAGTCCTCCTCAAATCAATATCAAAGACCCTTGAAAACTTATTGGAAATCTACCCATGGTGTCAAAGCCTGGTTATCAAAGCCTTCTATGCTTTTTACAGTTATATATGCTCATCTCATAAAATGTAGCTTCTCTTCACAGAAAGCCCATCTGGTTTCTACTTTTAGCCAATCTTGACTCATATAATTCTACTGTTACTAATTTATCTGAACCATTCTAGCTAAATGAAATTAAAACATACTCTAAAATGTTTTAAAAAATACCTTAAATAAATGCTGGCCTTCCTGCAATATCACACATTTCAAAGTTATCAGATTATGCAACTGGCTTTTCATCATCTTCTATCCGCAACCCTCCCATCCTCTGCCCTGAAATACACTAGCAATTTATTGATCTAAAAAATCTAAAGGAATGACATTGTATGTCACAACAGAACAGCAACAGGATCCAGTTCCTGAAAAACATATGGGACAAGCCCTTGTCCACTGAACATAAAAAAAAGTTAATTTGTAACCAAGTTCTTTCTGAAATAAAGAGTTATTGCTCACCTTTAGCTTTCATCCTGGCAGGCATATTTATAGAGGTACTTCTTTGTAGCCTCCATACAAGGATAATGTCTCATAAATGTGACTGGGTGGAGAAGAAAACTTTTAAAGATGGACATTCATTGTTATGCTAGCTCAGTACTGTGATTATTCTGTTTCTTATTAATCAAGCAATTAAAACTGTGAAATAGATCAGTTTTACAGTTAGATCACATGAAAACACTGAAGAGATTCATTAAAACCATTGTGCTTGCAATAGATAAATCTCTAGGGGCATTTTCATTCTTACTATACAGGGAAGGGAAGGGAAGGGAAGGGAAGGGAAGGGAAGGGGAGAAAAGAAACCACCTTTTTTACTACATTATTAAAAATTCCTATCAACTGAATGTCCTGATAACTGAAGTCCTTTTCTTAAGGCCTAATAAAAGGATAAAACTTTGAGACATGAGATCTGGAGTAGTATCCTGGCTGGATTTAGATCTACAGAGATATCTCAGTAACCTTTCAGGGAACATGGAAGTTGATCTTTTGTTCCAAACTAGTATGATATTGAGAAGTTATTTGTCACGAATATCTTACTCATCAATTAAAGGAGGAAAATGATGATGATATTTAACCCTGTAAAATGGCTTGAAATACCCTGAAAAAAGTGAATTAACTTTGAAATTGGGTCTAATTTCAAAATTGGTGACAATGGCAGGGCAAGGATGTGCACCAAAAGATGTCCAGAGGTCTCTTCTAGCTATTTTTTTCTATGATTTTGGGAAACAGAGATATTAAATAGAATAAATATGGAGCCTTGGTGTTTCTCTACACAATAGGAATAGTGGTAAATTCTCTGCATGCCTCAGCATCTCCAAATTGAACTGGCCCTGGAAGTAAAACATCTGTAAGTGATGTGTAAGCAAATGTGAGAAGACATTTAGATTTCAGACCCATTCAGTCCTTGGCTCCTGGATTGGTTTATAAGATCCTGCAGCAATATTTGCTGAAGGAGGAGCTTACTGTAACTCCTGAAACATAAACCCATATGTAAAGAATTTTCCGGCATCCTTTCTTTAACAGCAAATGAGTGGGAAAAGGCATGGGAACAAGTGCTTAGCAGTGTTCTTTGATTGCTGTCCAGATGTTTGGAGAGATCTCATTTTTTTGGTCTGCCAGGTAGGTGTGCCATGATTACAATGCATTGCAGAAGCCTTGAAATAATTTCCATTGAGATATCCACAAAAGCTCAGCAATCTGCAGAAGAGCTTCAGAACTGTGGTTCTGGTGGATTGTTAACCTGCAGATACCAGCACCATGAAGCCACACTGGAAGCATTCACTTAGAATCCTGTATCAGTTGGAATTTATTTCTATTGACTTAAAGGTAAGTTAAAACATAAAATTGGTGACTAGACAACATAAATAAAAATTAAATTACTTACCCTATTACTTTACATAGCTTCTCTTCTTTATGGGATAACAATCAATGCAATGGTTTAATCCCACAAAGGTTTTATACATTCTCAGTTCCCATTGGAGTATTGGTGTGAGCTGTTTAGCCAAGTTTCTCCAGATTGCATTTACCAGGCTTTTGACAAGCTAAACATTTACTTTTCCACCAAACTCGTGGTCAGATCAAATGTGCATGCATAGTAGTGTCTTAATAAATATTGTTATAGACTTACATCAAAGTTAACAGTTTATAACAAATAAACTGAATTTCCTTTTTTTTTTTTTTTAATTGGAAATAATGCTGTCTGTCAAATAATTTAGTGAACAGTTTTCTGGATTTAGAATCACTGAAATGATTGCTGACAGGGACCTCTGCAAATCCTCTTGTCCAATGCTGGCTTACTGCCAGCACTACATTGAACTAGCCAGTATTTTGTCACAGTCCAGCTCTGACTTGGAAACCTCCATGGATGACCCATTCCAGTGCTGCACTGCATTGCTAATGAGAAACTTTCTCAAGGTTGCCAATCTGATCTCACTGCTAAATTTTTAAATAATTCACTGCAACTAGTTGAGACAGGATCTTTAGACTGTGGTTAGACAAGCCATGTGATACAATTCCTGTTACCTAATGAGATGAATATGCAAGTACTTCCTTACCTTTTCAATCTACCTTACCTGTGATTCAAAATTGACTTTGTGCGAAGCTTTATTGCAGCCTAAATAATTTTTTGTTGCAATTGTTTAGTTTTTTTACTAGTCTCAGGTATAGTATAATATGAGAAAGAAAATTCAAAGGAAAATATCCTTTTTGTGGCAGGTTTTTAAGCAAGACTGATGTTCAGTCTTAGATCAAAACACCTCTATATACTAACCCATTCTCTCTTTGCTCATTGAAAGGATATAGCAGTTTACACACCTGTCAGTGTGGCAGAATATCCAACATAAAAAATTTGCTTTTTAATGATAAAGTTAATCTAGTAAGTTGTTTGTTACATAATCTATAAAGGACAGAAATTCCATTACCAACATTCTTGCTACCATCACTATTACCTTAGTGAAAGGAGTAAAAACATAAATTGATAACACTATCTACTGCAATAGCTAAAAGTCAAAATGGTCTCTGTTATTCATTAGTATTTGCATGCAATTAAATAGAATCATCTTCTGAATTTATAAACAATAAAATTTAAAATGACACATTTATGGTTCAGCAGGATAAAGCTGTATCCTCTTGGGAAAAGATCAAGAGTTTTACTCCTCAATAGTAAATGAGAATGACCTAATGTCTACGTAAAGCGTTCAAGTTGGGCCATTTTGTACTTTATATTTAACAGACCACCTCAGAAACTTCCAGTTGTAGCAGTAGCAAGACAGGAAATTCAGCAGTGCTTTACCCTTAGAGAAAATTTTTGTAACACTCCTTCAATGAATCAATTATATTCAGCCTGTCATATTCCCACACATAAATATAACAGCTAGAAGGTTCTCAGAAGTTCACTGAACCACAAAATCACTGATGTTTCAAAGTGAGAAGTGGTCACAGCCACCTGGAACACTGGATTCCAGTCATCCATTTCCAGTCACCTTTGCATGTAAACATTAAAAACAAAAGGCAACATAAGAAATGTAAAGGCCATTGTCTACATCAGAAGATCTGCATGGTCCACACTGCTCTCACTTACTGAGAGTTGATAATCAGTGCAATGTAGCAGAGGAAAGAACTGATCATCAAATACAAGGGATGGTATACTGGAACTCCAAGTTATTAAATGAAAAATAAAGTTTACACAATTAATGATGAATTTATGCAGGTTGCATCTTCTCAAGCTTTACTGAAAACTGGTTGATACTGGTCTCTCTCATGAGATTATTTTGGCAGAAATTTCTAATCTCTGTCTGTTTATTCAGATTGTACCACAAACTCTCAGCTGACATAAAAACCTTGATAAAAAAGGAAGGTGTGTTCCTGTAATATTTCATTCCCATTTCATTTAATTGCTCTGATTTTTAACCTGTTTCTTTATTAGAATTTAATTAAACTTATTCCACATACAGATATGCTAATACACTTCATTTTCTCACCACAGTATAAACAGAAGTAAAATATAAATGCAAAACATAAGCAAAACTTAACCACCTGTTGAAGTACTTGGGCTTTAAAAACATTTCATCGAAGCATTTTGTAAAATAAATTGATGAATGAGATTATATGCATCCAAAATAGACATGATAGGATCTATCATTCAATGATTTCCTAATCTTTCATCTTGATTATGGTTATTTTGCTCCACTTCACTTCTACCATCAGTTGTTACATACCTCGGATCTGACAAGGGGATTTCAAACACACCCTGTGTCCTATTCTATCCAACACAAAGAAGAAGCAGACCTCTAATTTTTTTTTTTGTATTTCTGTTTTCACTGTCCTGTCTTGAAAGTACAAGTTCTTTAAAAAGTCTTGTCTGACTCATGACTACCCGGCTCCAGCAGGACTAATGCCAATTTCGAGGAAGATTAGATGAGTTTACTTTCTACTCTACTGTTGACAACTTGACAAGACAAGCATAGGTTTTGCAAAATAATCTAATTTTTTTCTACAGCACGTCAAAATGCAATTGCTTGCATGGAAGACTCTAATTCACATTGAAATGTATTACATAGTTACAGTCATGTCAGTAGAGTCATCAGATCCTCACTCAAATAAATTTCCTTGTTCTATTCAACAAATGCTCTTGTCACTTTAACCTCTGATCATGATTAAACAAGTACCTTTCTTCCTTTGGACAGATGCTGGATCTTACTCACTGTGGAAGTAAGATAGAAGTTGTGTCCTTACAGATACATCTAGCTGATACAGGAGAGTGATATAGTTTCCTGAGAAGAAATATTCTCAAAGAAACATGTTGCACAGTCGGTAAATGTATTCAGACAGAGAAGACAGGTGTACCTAGATTATTCCTTTTGGCATACTGTGGAAATTTTAAGGTTAAGGCGCCATATGATGCAATTCAGTGCATTTTATCACTTAACAACTATAGAATTGCTTTATAAGCACAGATAATAACTAATCACATGCAGGCAACTGCAATTCCCTTCCTAGCAAGCTGGAGTTGTGATAATATACCCTGACAGAGCTGTTTCATAACTGCCAGTTCTACCCCACCTCCTTTCCACAACCCTCTGCTAATGTGGCACACCCTTGTTTGACAGGAAATGTCACCTTGTGTTCAGTCATTCCTTGTTTTCCTCAAGTAATTATTTCAATCATGGTGTGACACAGTTAACATACATTAAGATTTTGCCTTTTCCATACTGAAATACATGGTGGTGAGGGGAAAAAGAAGAGCCCTGGGGCACAAGAGAGGATGTTACCTGGTACATTCTGGGAGTGGCTCTGCAGTGACTTGAGCGAATGCACCAATAACGCTCTGGCTCCGGGTGAAGTAGATAGCAAGGACACAACCAACTTTGCACTACTCCTTTCCAGGCTCTTGTGCCCTGCTCTGTGAGAGGAAGGACTCTGAGGAGTCCGGTCTGCTCCTCTGTTCTCTAAAGTGGAGTCATTCCCCCATTCGGTTCAGTTATCCTGGCAAAAACAAGACAGTGACTCACGGGAATGGACAAACAAGGGGGTTCTTCATTAATCCATGGCTTTAGGGCACATCCAGCTTTTCTAGGGCCAGGTACCGCTGAACACCTGCAGCCTCACTCCGGGCAGTCGCATCAGCTGTCATTGTCACTCATGAGTCAAGATGGGCAGCATTTTACACCTACTTTATATAGACATAAGATGTAAGATTGTGAGATCTTCCTGTGTCTTCAGAACTCTGGATTACATTCTATCCATGCAGGAATCCCTATCAGAGATGTATAAAACATCACGTTTTTGATAAATTAATGTGTAAATTTCTCCTTTTCTCACAATACATTTTGCAAAACTGACTTTTAAAAGCATTTTATATTTTGCACTGTTATCAAAAGCACTAGATTTAGCTGTCCAAACCTTGTGAATCTGTTTGGTTTAGGGGAACAAGGTGGAGCACATCACCTTCAATCAAAGATTGGCTGCTTTAGTCAGAGATGTGAACTGCTTGCATTCTCAACTTTTGATTTCCACAAAGCCTGTTTGTTTTACTTAAGGCTAGCAGTCCCTGTTGCCAAGGAATTGCTAGGGAGCTAAGCCACACCTTTATGAATATACTTAGCACTTCCTGCTCTGTGCAGCCTTAAAAGCAGTCTCCTCTACTCCAGAGGGATAATTGGAGGTTAAAAAAACATAAACATCTACATCTTAAGATCTTGCCTGGCTGGCAAAGCCACCTGACTTTGTGCTCTTTTTAAATAGTTCACACAAGGTCTTGGGGAAGTGTTTACCATGAGATGTGTTTTTCAGAAGAATTCGATGTTTGGGATGGTGATAATATGTTTCTTACCCTTTCATCTGTTTGAATCCAGAGCTTCCATTGGTGGCTGCTTTGTGACTAGAAGAAAATGAATTGGTGGGTTCCTCTGAAATCCCTCTGGGCTGGTACAGATGCTGTAGGCTGACTGGTAGCTCCAGCACACAGGGTGAGGGTTCATTATTCAAAATGTATGTAAACAACCCTCTCAGTGTTCTGAGGCAGCACCGTGGTGTAATTGCTAGACTACTTGCATCCTCCTTCTTCTGCTTCATCTGTAATTTAAATTATTATACAGAAGGATTTGTCAGTCCTGTTGATGCTCAGTATTTACATCAATCTCAGGAAGTTGTGTTTGCTGTTTGTTTGGGGATTTTAACATAGTTTACTTAAAGAAACAACTTTTAAACTACTAAACAAATCTTAGCACAGGACTCATTGCTGAAAATTAAACTGTCTAAAAATGCTTATAGCACACAGAACATTCATATCAGAAACCTTACTGATTAATCAGTCTCACAGTTTCATAGATTTCCCTCTTTATCCTTCCCTCTAATGCAGAGTATAAAGCTTTCTTTTGTTTTATTGTCACTGCATAGTGCAAATGGGACTTCAGACTCCCACTTAACATTTCTTACAGTTTTCCTGATGTTATAAATGATAGCAGCTTCTAAGGCTTGGGTGGGTAGTAGGGATGATTAATAAGATATGGTTACTGGCACAGCAGTGAGGTGGAGTAGGTGTGAGTAATTGTACTCTGTGGGAACTTAATCAGAATCCTCTGGTTCATGGGCATGAAAGTATTTTGTGTTCTCAGCATTTCTAAGAAAGGACAGAAAATCAACAGCATCTTAGTGCAAGTTTCCTTTAGGATTTCTATACAGAGGAAGATACAAGCAATAATTAAATTGGAAAATTAAAAATTCAGAATCAGTTACTTTATTGCTATTTTTTTCTGAGAATGAAATCTGCAGTGCACATTAGGATGATGTAAACTCAAATACAGTGGGAAAGGATTCCCACTTGAAGACTTAGAACTTGTTGCACAGGCCTAAAACACTACAGGGAGCAGACAATGCATTTGAGGATGAAGTTTCATTGTTTCAAAGGAACTGCAGTCTCCATAACAGTCCAAATATATTATTGGGGAGCAGAGAAGGAGGTTGTGAGCATACACATAATGAAACTAAACTAGTGGGTGTCAAGTAACGGCCAGTTTCATTTATTTGCACAGTTTATCTATAGTAGCAGCCAAAGCCCCAGCAGGCAAACAGCCTGGACAGCTGGTGTGGAGGAATGGATTCCACAGCTCTGCAAGGATTTCATATGAAGCAATACCCTCTTATTGGGATTAGTTGCCTTACTCAAGACCAGGCTCAAAGGGATTTACAAAACCATTATATACCCTTATTCAGAGTCATACAGTAACATCTTCATTGTTGTGTGGACAATATGCTGCATCAGAAAGGCTTGGTTTTTTCTCATGTAGAAGAGAAAACACTCCTTCCTTAGAAAAAATCATAAAGGATAAGGGACTGGTAATATGGGGATTAAGCAGGCAGGATTACACAGTCTCAGCTGAATAAAAATAGTGTATGGCAACTGACAAAAACTGTTAAGTCCCTTTCACAAGTCAGGCCTATAGTTACTGGTTCTTGGGCAACAAATATTTGTTGTCAAATGCTGCTATTTAATATAAAATGGGCTCTTTTCAGTCTTCATGTACCTTTCCACAACACAGTCAAGGCTAGAAGACAAAAATAATTTGTCACATTTTAACAGGGAACTTGGTTTGGCATTGGGCATAATGGTTTGTACAATGGAATACTGAGGGAAAGGATGTGCACTGGAATGCTCTTAAACTCATTAAACCACAGTTGCTACTCTTATTTTTAATATGAAAAAAGAAAATGCATGTATCAAGATATTGTAATGTATCAAGAAAAATTAGTATGGGCATGAAACACTGAGAAGTTTATTTGATCTACTCTCCTTGACTGAGACAAAAGACAGTAATTTCAAAAGCACTGTTTGTACATGAAAGAAAATCAGAGCTCAGGGATCTATTTGTTTCTTTAGCCCTTTAGAGAATAAAGACATAGACTGCTTGAACTGCTTCAATGACTTCAACATCAAATTTCAAAGAATCAAAATATTAAAGTTCAGTTTCCTAATCTATTTCCTACATAAAAATACATCTTCCAAACAAGGCAACATTAACATTTGGATAGCAAGCTCATCGAAATGCATGATCCCACATTACAGACATTTATGGATGCATATCTACATGTACATATATATAACTCCTTTGTAACATATTAATTTTCATTCCTCACCTTTCTGTTCCCTCAGAGTTTTCAAGTTTGGGCCAAAGGCATATACTTCATCTGTTCTTGATTAGCAATTCTGACTTCTTTAATCTTCTTTTAGTATATATTTTTCTATCTTTCTCTCAAGTATCTGAAAATGCAGAACATTAGCTGAGTACATAGCAACACAGAATAATCAAACGTCTGTAGATATCACAGGTTTCCCATAATAGTATTACAAGTATAAATCAAATACTTATTTCACACATCATTCACAACATAGTTATCACAGTCTTCCTCTGCTCCCCAGTGAAAGGAAGCGATACTTCAAAGAAAAACTGCCTTAGTAGTGTGAAATCTACATCTGTTATAAGGTCATTTATACTTAATTTCACATTTGATTTGAGTGTGACTCTATCATTTTCCTACCAGCAGTAGATATGACCTTTTTTAGGAATGACTGCATAGGAGAAATATGCTCCTTTCACGTAAGTGATTCTTTATGATACCTTTCCTCCACCCCTCCCAGCAGTACCTTCATGTTTAAGCAGCTTCACTCTGAAGTTACTATAGCTATGCAGCTCTTGCTCATTGTGTAGCCCTTAATAATTGCTTTCCATCTGGATAATGCTGTTGCCATATACTCTGCATAAGGCTACACCTTAAACACCTAATAAAATGAAGTTCATGTCAGAACAGCAAGGATTACTTCTGAACTGCTGGACTCATTGCAATTTTTCCTATGTTGGTTATGAGTAAAAAGTACTGCACAGGAGAGGTGCATAAGCTCTTCTCTTTTTCTCTTCATTACTCCTTCCTCTGTGTACACACACACCAACATATGGGCACTGTTGTAGTCCATGTGTCTCAGTTTGACATCCTTGATATAACAAAAGGCAGAAGACTTTCTGAGGATTCAGGACTCAGGATGTCTGCTCCCACTTGACAATAGCATGAAATTATATTTTAGCCATAATTCAGAAGACATCTTCTTAACAAGGCTTTTTTCAACAAGGAAAGGGATGAGGATATACTATTATTGATAAAGAACACACAAACCAATTCTGTGTATATCAAGCCAACTCCAGCATCAGGCTTTAGTCCAAAGCTGGATCATGATTGAATTTTTCCTAGGGCATGCAAAAATTCCAAATGTGATGCAAACTGCATTCCTGCAAAAGATTTGGTATTTCTTAGTATTTGCACAGTTTCTCAAGAAGTTTCACTGGGACATGACAGGTATCAGAGGTGAAGGCAGCATTCAGCACAGAGTTAACTTCTTGCATTAAAGTTCAACAATGTTTCCTGTTAACCAGACCCAATAGAAATCAGCAAATAAAAGACTCTCTTGAGCCTTGTAAAAATTCATTTACTAGTCATGAGCAGAAATGGGTGAATTCCTGCAGAAAGTTAAAGCAAAAGATTTATTGTCATTACTTTTTATATCAGTTAGCCATATTATACTTCCTGGACTCGATCCATTCTGAATAAAGAACGCATTGCCAGTGTCATATTCAATGTAACCTTTGCAATATTTAGATGCATTTTATTCCACCACAGAAAGCTATGCAGTGATTGCAGGTTTTAAAGACATTTGTTGTATTTGTCTTAATTTTCATTTTGAACTTTCCAAAACTGTCCTTTGCCCACTGCTAAAGGGTAGGATTACATTAATGGAACATAACTGTCATTCAGTCTCTGGAAGGCCACACACTGCTCTGGTCTGCAGTCAAATATGCTCTAGAGAGCTGCATTTCTGTTCAGCCATGTAACTATGAACCTCTTAGATCAGATGCTCTAGAAGGTGGGATGAGACCATGTCCCAGAGCAGTGCTCTGCAGTTACTGCCTTACCTTCCAATCAAATGGTGTTATCAACTGAATCAACATCTCATACTGAATTTTCTTCTCTGTACTCATTCAAAAAATAATCCTAATTTGTATGTTCAAGAAATAGTAGAAGTAACATTAAGCTGTACCTCAACTATTTTTATGGTTGGGTCACTGAGTCGATCTAACATCATTCAGACTTGCAAAGTTGATCTTATATGATGAACTTCATGTGAAAAGATTCCAGCTTTTGTTTGTTTTACAAAGTATTATAAAAGAAATCTCTGCTCAGAGTTGCACATCTTTTGCCTCCTCTTTCTCTTTGCTTCCTTCAACTTAATTCTCTTAATTCTCCTTAATGTCCTGGGAAGATGACAGTCAAATTTTACCCAATGATTAGACATTTCCCTTTCCCTCCAGATTTGTGTGTTTTCTGGGCCAATTTGTATTTTTTACCCTGGAGAAGAATATCAAAATAAGTAGATGTATCTGAAACTTACAGTAGGCATGTTCAAACAGTAATAAGTCTCACACTTTTTTGCACTACAAAGAAAACCACAGGATAATGTACTCATCCAATTTTAAGTATAAAATATGTATGTTTATATACATATAATAATGACATGTGGGAATCTGATACAAGACTTTCATAACACAGAGGTGATAGACAAAAGCCTCAAAGAGCCCTTGGATATTCTTCCCCTTTCCCTTTCCCTTTTTAAACAGGCATTTTTCTTTATAGCCCACCCAGAACTAGGTCTCCATTGAAAATATTCTTGGGCAGTGACTGCATAATAAACCCAAGGCAAGAGGATAAACATACTCCTGCACCACTGTACAGTTTGTCTCAATGAGGCAGGTGAAACAAAAGAATATTTTAATTTGGTAGAAAAGAAAAAATCTGAATATTTTACATGAACTACAGCTCAAAAAAACTAAAATTGAGGGAAATTTACAGTCCATAAGAACATTCAGCAGTAGCAGTATCTGTTAATAAAAACATTACATCCTGCATGTTAAATGGTAAATGTCTATTTATTTGTTCAGTGTAGCTTATATCATTACTTTTAACCCTCACAGCTGAGTAATAGAGCACCCTCTGCTTGAACATTTTCTATTATGTAGATCATGTAGTCAAGCTACAATCCAGAAGGAAAACACAATTCAGCTCTCATGTGGCCTAAAGCTAACAGTTTTTCATATTTTGTGTGACTTGTAACTAGCTAACACAGAAGTATGTTTGAATAGCTGGCCTGGCAAAGACCTATTCAGCCTCAGAGTAAAGAAAATGTTTCCACCCAGTATAGATCAACAGGTCATGTGTGACAACATCTTCAATAGTCTCAGCAGCATTGCTAAGAGGATGCTGGACTAGCATTTATGAAACTGCTAAATTCCTACTGAACTGATGCACTGCTCTGCCACTTTTCACTTTCCACTAAGAAGTGGGCATGATAAGATGACTGCAAAACGGGCTGAGGGTGTTTAAGTTGCTTTGTGTTTTGTTTCATTGCATCGTAGAACCAAGGGAAATTTCTAAAAAATATTGAGATAATACCTAAGCCTAAAACTTTAATGGTTAATTTTAATAGTTAAAAGACAACAGGCTCACATGACCATCTTCAAATTTGAGTTGAATTCTGAGCTTAAACTCTGTTCAGAAAAATCTGAAATTTGACACATGCCTTTTCAAGTAAAGCTTCTGAACACAACTTTTGTACAGCTAAGCTGGTTTAGCAGTTTAGCACTGCCAGAAGTGGGAAGCCCTTGTTGTTTCCCCACACTTCTTTTTCCCAGCTTTACGTAGCCCATCTCTTTATACCTGCTGTAGTTGTGGTCAGACTCTGGCTGAGACAAAACCACTTGTTAATTCACCAGTAAAACCCCTTTTGATCACCAACCAGGCTGACTTAGTTCTGTTACTGCCAGAGCCTACGTAAACTGAAGGGCCACAGTTAGGAGGGAGAAAAAAGAGTCTCATTTTAGCAAATCATAAGACTGGCCAAAGCCATAATGCAGCCTTCCTTTCATTACTTACACAATGTAAAAAGCTGATTTTGTGTTTTTAACTGGGGGTTTAGAACTTGTTTTGGCAAGTAAATTTTTCAGGGAATTTTTGGAAGTCTAGATTCCCTAACTATTCTTTAGCTAAACTAAGTCACTGTTTCACAAATTTTTTGACAGGTGGTTGAGGCCAGAAATGCCATTTTAACTATAAGCTCCATTCACAAGTACTGCTGTGAAGAGGAATCACCCTGATATCCTGCCCTTACAGGGTCCTTCAAACAAATACTTTAGTGTGACAGTAATGTAATCACAGACTTCCTTAAGGAAATTCCTTTGCTGAAGTGCTGTGGCATACATTTTAGTCAGTTTAGTACAGACCATATCGATCTAAAGATAGAACAGTAATGAACTTCAGATGCAGGTACAGAAGAACACAAAACAATAAAGTGACACTAAGCAGCCAAATTCTTCATCAGTTAATGGGTCATGCACTCATAGCTACTTAGAAGTATTTTGAAATATCCACAGCAACTATTTCAGCCTCTGGGTCATTAGAATTTTACATTTTCAAATCCTCTGAGTGACAGCTAGAGCACAGAAGAAGGAAGAAGCTGAGGAAGAAGAGTAGTACAGCATTGTTCTTAAACTTTTTATACCATCAATGCCTGAGACAGAAATTGATCTTGAACAAGAATGTCAGGGATTGTTTCCCAGAATATCATAAAAACCTGATGGCATGAAGGGCAGATCTTTTCAATGTATCAGATGCACAACCATATGTTCCTTGAGTGTTCCTTTCAGATAATTCTGCACATACATCTATAGCAGTATGCACAGACACCCTTTATAACAGTTCTTTTTTTTAAGCACAACTTTAGTCAGCTACGAAGTGGTTCAGGTTTTCAAGAAAAGACTCCTGAAAAGACTCCATCTGATGGCTGGAATAGTCATTTTATAAACACCTTGTCCCCATTTGTTAACCAACTTTGCTCATGAATAAATACCATGCAGCATTTTTCCTCCCCATCCCCACCTTTTAAGAACAAAAGAAGCCTCAGGCCATTGAGTCTTCCCCATCAACTCTTAATCTCTGAGAAACAGCTTCTTTCTCAATTGTCGTTGCTTAACTAATGCAACATTTAACACCCCAGATGAATCAGCACTGAGCTACAAGTAACCTTCTGACTACTGATCCTTCAGCTTCACAATGCTAAATTTACTGATGAAAGTGCCTGGACTCGGTGAGCTCCATTTTGGGAGGTCATTCTAGAGCCCACATTTGCATTTGATACTTTCTCACCTCCTGTTCCTTTGAATCTGTCTCTAGAATTCCAGTACATGCAATTCATTTCTGTGATGTGGTGCTTTCTGATTATCAGAACTCATGTCATCTGTTGTAGTTTTTGTTCTTATCTGGGCAGATCCCAGATTATGTTTGAAGTTGAGGGGTTCAGGGCTTAGTACAATACTTAAAGAAATTCCCTGTATGACCTTACCAAAGATCACAAGGAAGCATTGTGTTGGTCGAGCTTATGAAAAGACAGGAGTTCCAGTCAGCAGAAAGTTTCTCTTTCTTATCAGAACTAAACAAGAAACTCGAGTAGGTGATGGAAACAAGAGAACAGGTTTGTTAGAAAATCTTTCCTCTACAACATGAATATGTATTTATTGGTACATACATATTTAAAATGTAAATTACAGAAATATATACATATACACATATACACACACACCTTTTTTTCCCTAGCAGTTTTTAGTTAGGGTGAACAAGGATTAAATCCCTTGCTATTTTTACTGGAGTTCTAACTTGTTCCTTGTGTGCAACTTTTCTTTTTTTCCACCCCTCAGTTTCATCAAACAGAATGGCCTCTGTGTAATAGAAATAGCATCGGTTAGCAAGATCATGTCTTCAAGTGTTAATAATTTCAACCAGCAAATAAAATGACCCATAAATCAGAAAATTATAATTTTTTCCAAATTTCTATTCCTGTGTGTCCCCACTATCCCATCCAGGAAGAGCATGGTGTCTTTTAGGCAAGTGCTCTGTGAATCTTTTCCTTCAGTCGTACACATGATCTCATCCACCCTTCAGAGGCGAAGGTGGGGCTGTGTTTATTGAGCAGCCTCTAGTGGTTCCCCAAGGAGCCACCCAAGGCAGTAACTGCGTGGGCTGCAGAGGCAGCAGGTACCTGCTCACACCTTGCACTCAGAGAAATGCTCTGAAATTGTCATTCTGCCTAGAACACTGAAAAAACTGTTGGGCCTTTCTTTAGCCACCTGCAGTTTAACAGAGAAATTCTTCTAGCAATGAAGAATCTTTATTAGAAACCAATAACTGGAATAAAACTTCCTATTACTGAGAGATGGCTGCTTAGACTGATAAAATCTTCATTCCTAAAGAGGTAGTCCTTGGGCAGCAGCAGTGTGAGCCAGCCTCCAGCTCCAGGGTTTGGTTCAGTGAGAGATTGTGATGGATGGGGAGAGGAGGGCAGGGGATGGGAGGGATGGAGCTGCCAGAGTTCATCCTGCTCATCTTAAACTGTGCTGGAACTGCCCCGGGCCCAGCACAGCCAAGGCTAGCTGAGAGTCCTGGACCTGACCCTGGGGAAATAATCGTCTCAATTAGTGTCTTACAGAAAATAGTGTCAAAAACTTCATGCAGCACCGTTAGTATAACATAAAAATGTCCAGCATATGAAAGACTGAATATATATTACCCATGAAAAAATAATTATAAAATTAATTACAAAGGGTTTTAAATAGTTTCAGTTGTTTACAATTATAAAATTAATTATAAAGGCTTTCTAAATGTTGCCACTGTTTATGTTTCAATACATAAACTTGGTGCTCTAATATTCTGTTAGCTTGAAAATGTAATGTAAAGAGCTTCAAACTTACACAGAAATTTTGGGTTGTGAAATTTTCAAACCCATATCTAACTATTTTGTGATGATAGACTGATAGTAATTAATTTTTTCCAACTTTTAGTACCAGTTTTTTCTACTAAATATCAAGAAAATAAGATTAAGCAACATACGTGCTAGTTCATGTAAAAACTAGTGATCATCACAGCAAAGAACAAAGGCTATATTTGAAGTATCTACTTAATAATTCCTCTGCCAACCTAAACCTTCAAACTCCAAAAAGCTCCAACCATTTTTTCAGCCTCATTAGGATTCTGAGAAAAGATTTTTCAGCTGATTCTCTGCATTTGCATCTAAAACTACTGTTGAGGCTCTTCCCACCAGTAATTAATTACTCAGTGCAACGGGCATGTTTTCACTACAACTGAGATCCACCAACCCTGCCCCGAGGGTAGCACAGCTGCCCCACCTGTCAGCATGCAAATATGCTTGGTATGCCCAGTCACATTCACGGCAAAGCCTGCGAGCCCACTCACAGAAAGATAAAGGTTTCCTATTACTTTGAGGCACGTTTCCAGCAGATCAAAACAATGGACTAAAAGGACACTCTGAAACTGGGAAGCTAAAAGTGCAAGATTTTATACTTCTACTAAAGATACTTTGAACGCCTAAAAGAAAAAACTAATTTTTTGAGTTTCTGAAACCCAGTACAGCCTGGGGTTTGATTTTTTTTTTTTAACTTTTTTTTTTTTTCAAAATGCAAAATTGCTTTTGAGTGAAAAAAGCTTCACGGTTTTAGATCATTGAATAATGTTCTGAAATCATATCTCATAAATCCAGGCTTATGAAATAATTTCAGAAGTCTTATTTGTACTTAGTTAAAGAACATTTCTGTAGTCATTGCTTCACTCTTATTTCTCGGTATCCCAGGCTGGTGGTCTGGTATATTCTCATAAGGTGGGAAGTGCTAGGAAAAGTTTGTCAACCAAGATCTGAGAAACAAAATTATTAAATATCTGGACTCTCAAGAAATTGTGGGATGCAAATGGGATCATGGAACACAAAACTCTTCAATATTTTTCTCTACAGAGTAGTCGTGTCAAGGTTTTGCATCCTTCTAATTTGGGCAACACAAGAGTTCACTCTGTAGATCGTTGTGGTTTGGAACAAAAAAAACCCAAAAGTGCTTGTGCCCTTTTTTTATTTGACAATGTTAAAATTCCCTTTTATGTTTTTTTCTCATTTGCCATTTATCCCTAGTCAAACTGCATGTCATCTCCATTCTTCTTCCTTTCTTCCCAACAGAGATGAGGGGGAGAGTGGGTACCAAATGCTGTGACTGCAAGCATTGGTGTTGTTCTCAGGATAATACAGGAGTCTCCCTCCCAGCACCAAAGTTTGGTTAGGGCACACACGGAGCCTTCACTATCAAAATGTAACTTATTATACATATTTTTTATCCTACCCTGAAGACCTAACTAAGAAACTGATTTTAAGTAGTGTAAAATTACATTCTTAAAGGCTGAATCTGTCTACAGAGGAAATAAAGCATAATGTGCAACAGCCCAGGCTGGATTTTATTTCCACATCCTTTCTGTTGATGCCAAAAATCAAGGGGCCAGTTCAGACACATGTGTTTTTATCAAGAAAACTGAAGTGTGAGTGATATTTATAAAAAAAATTTTAGTGACACACCGGAGTGTAATCAACTTCACAGTTTAAAACAGATTAATTCAGAATGTTAGAGAAACAGTCTCTCTAGCAATTATTTGTTTTTACATTTCCTGCTCTTCAAATTGGTGGACTGGTCTTATGTGATGATGATGAAGCACTTACTTAAACTTCTGAAAGGAATAGATACCATTTTGGGCCGAAAAGAAATAACCTGTAGAACTATACCTGAAAATGTCTACTGTCTATTTGCAAATATACCAAGAAAAATACCAAGAAGATATCTGTGAGAAAATCAGGCAAATAGTGCCCCAGTTCTGCTTCTTTTTCTGTAGTTACCTGCTTGATCATCTTGATGTCAATTTATCAGTTACATTTATAACTGAATTCTCCTGAAATATATCCTGCTCTCTAGTGGCTTCCACAGAAACAATACAGCAAATTTCTACACTCAAAAACTGTGAAAAGCAAAAATCTAAGTTTCAAACACTTGAAGGAAGGAACTGTCTTGCTATTTAGTGTTTTCTGTAGCAAAGTCTGTTTAAGGAGTTCACTCTCCCCATTTTGGGCTTTGGTACAATGGTTCACACAACTGCTTGCGGGGCTGCATAATGAAACACACCAGGTAACTGATCAGCGTTAAAAATCACTCTTTTTCTTAAGATATTAAAGGTTAAGTTAACCCGGAGAAAATGGGTTATTTTGAAAACAGATCATTTCACTGATCTGCTGAGCAGATGCACTATCACCAAGGACCAAGCAAGAGGACAGAGGTTCAAAGTGAGCAAACTTTGTAAACTGGCTTTGTCACTGAGAGAAAAATCTGCACCCACGTCCAATTAATTAGAATGGTACAAAACAATTTATACACACACATTTTAAATTAGATCTTTCAGAATTGCTGTTAAAATCAGCCAGAGATTCTGTTAACATCTTTCATTTTTGCCCCTGTCTCATCCTTACATTTACAGGCCTCAATGAGGTTGGTGCTCCACAGCCATTTTCACCTGTCATCCAATACTCACAGCTAGATGCCAGTTTTTGCTGCCTGTTTATTTATGCCCAAACCTGTCTTTCACTCTATCCCTTAAATCTAGAAAGCCCTGCTCAAATTAATTAGTATTCAGCTTACCAACCTGAAGACATGTTTATACTCTAATGTTTACAGTAAACTGCCAGTTACGGTGGAGAGGAAGGTTGCATTCAGGGAATTTTGATACCATAAACACTGTTTACTTCCAGCTTCAGGAAGTCTACTAAGTATGCAAATAACTGGACTTGTTTCTCTGTATTGTTTATTATTTCTTCCACTAAATTAGCTGCTTCAGCTATTGAAATATGGCTGAAATAAATCTCAATGCATTGTTTGAAGATGATGGGACAGAAAGCTGGCTATTGCTGTGTCTCTTCTGTTTGATACTGTGGTTGTATTAAGTAATTTCCATGTGCCAGGAGCAAAGCAGCCTAATCAACATTTATACTCAGGTAGCACTGTGCCCAATTCACCTTTTAAAATTTTTTTAGACCCAATCTGATTTTAACTGCATTTAGAAGCAAAGATGTTTTTTTCCTTAAAGGAAAACTAAATCTTTAGTAGGACATAGTAAAATTTACATTTATCTGCCTTACTTTGACAAAGGACTTGAAGGACTAAAGCTTGCTCTTTTACTTCAGTCCTCACTCCATATCCCAGGGGAGAATCTCAGTCATCTGTAAAACAGGAAAGGAAATGTAATAGACTGAGCTCCATCAGATCAAATAAGCTTCACCACAATAAACTGATCTGATTCTATATTATATTATGCAAGAAAGAAAATCATGGATCCCTGAAGTTTATAAGCAGAAACTCAGTTTATCCCTGATTTTTAATGTATTTTCTGTGCATAGACATACACACACACACAGAGGAAAAGGGCTGTTCCGAGCAGCAGTGAATCTAATTCATTATGCATTTAGAAAGACTATTCTATTTGTTCATGATGTCATGGACATGAGTTGAGAAAATAGATACACAAAATACTGAACAGAATAATCAGACCTCTCATGGCATAGCCTCTCTTGTCAAATGCCACATGAGGCTGTTTTCATTCACAAGTTCAAGTTATGACAGAAAGAAAATTCATGGGATAGTTTGCAAGACATAGAGTCAGCAGGATTTGTGTTAATCCCTCAATGCTACAGTACCTCAAACCCATCTTTCTCCCAATATTTGATATTGGGAGTTTCCTTCCTTATGCACCAATATGACAAAAGTGCTGTAAAACCTCTCAAAGAAGGGACTTGAATGACTAAAAGATGTGGCTAAGGAAACAAGGGGAAAGGGAAACAAGAGGATGAATGTAGGAGAAAAAAGTTTCAAACTCCACATGAATGTTAATGTAATATGAATTATATTACAACTGTCAGGAGAGGGAGACAAAGAGAGAAAGAACAAGTATACTAAAAACATCTAAGAAAGACAATCTAATGTGGAACTGCCATAGAAAGAACTGCCATGAAATCAGAAAGTCTTGTTTTTTTTCCAAATTACCTCTTATGTTTCCAAAAGATTGTACGGAGGTAACTTAATCTAATACATTTTCTGCCTGTAAAATCAGAGAGAATGCTTATCTGATAGGCAACTTGGGTATAGAAAAATCTGTAAGTAATCTTCAGACCTATCAAGTTTCATGCACTAAAATGAGATTTCCACAACTTCTTCCAAACGCACATTCTCATACAGGCAGCCCTCCATACCTCTGCTGGGCAGTGCCACAGCTTCTCTTCTCTTCCCACCTCCCAGTCACAGCTCCCTCCAGCCGCTGGTCCCAGCACTGCTCCCACACATCTGTTCCAAGGCACCTGTGTGACCTTTGGGCAGGAGGACACTGCTTGTTTGAAGAGGTCTCCTGTTTGTGCAGCCAGAGATCTAAGATGCTACAAAACTGGAGAGAGATAAATTCCTTGGGTGATAGAAACATCTTTTGAAACAAATATTTGGCTAGATCCACAACACCAGAAAAAGTCAAATCTCTGACTCAGCCTATTTGACAGGGGTTAAACAAATGAGTGAACAAGTCTGAAGGATAAAAAGTGTTGTCTCTTACTTTTCCTGAGGCTTTTTTCCTATTTGCTAGTGAAGTCTTGCTCCTTTGCAGCCACCTGTGGTTGGTTTTGTTTTGTTTTGTTTTCTGGGAAAAAAACCCCTGAAATAGAAAAATATATGTAATTGGAAAAATACCCCAATTAAAATGTTATGCAGAAGGCAAGCAATTTTAAAGAGAACTACATTGTCCAATAGCAAACAGCATTCACAGAAGAAAATTCAAGCAGATGTAGCCAAAGCAACTACAGAAGAATGCAAACATGATTTTGTAGCTAAGAAGAATACTAATTATGAGAACAAAAGATATATTGTTAATACAAATGATGGAATGGGAAGAATTATAAACAAAGTCATTCATTGAAAGAAAACATTGAATTAAGCATTCAGTGAATAAGTTAAATAAAAAATAGTTTATTTTTTTAAAAAGCCCCACATCTGGAAATGTAAACAAAATGAGTAGTGAGAGAGATGCCAAACAGAAAAGACGAACAAGGGAAAAAAAGTCGTTGAAAGCAATAGTATATTTTTCAGCTTGCTGTAGAGGTTGGATTTAGAGTAAGGGAGATGAAGGCAGGATATTTATACCTTATTAAGTTAAACCTTTAGTTTAAGAAAATAAATTGGGAAAGTATTCTACTTATTTTTAAGTATAGTTGATAGACAAATAAGGCCTTCCCCTAAACTGCTTCAGGGACTGCTTACTTCTCTCTACAGGTTAAATAGGGAATGCAGAGAGTGACACGTGGCTGAGCCAAATCAGCAGTTCTTGGAGGGAGGGCATTGAGTCCTGTCCCCACCTTTCCAGCTTCTCTTTCTTTTCTCCTACATCTTTCTTGTGTTGCCTCTGAAGTTTATCTGATTCATTTCAAGGTCAGGCAACAAAACTCACTAACTTGGCAAAAAATGTACACTTTGTAAGGTGGGCAAAGGTAACTTCTGTTGTTTTATCAGGCTGAACAACCTGCAGCCAGATGAGCTCCAGAGGTGGCTCAAGGTCAGCAGGGGGATCACATAGCCAAGAGCAGAGTGGGTAACAGGAGAAGGGCAGGGGGAAAAGGTAAGTGCTTTCTGGCAACAATTAGCTTTTAGCTGAAGTCAGCCAGTTTCGTAACTTAAGCACCGGAGTTAAATACATGAAGTTAGATGGAGGGAACTGTGCCACTGCCATCCATTATGTACAGAGGAGGTGCTATGACTGTTCTTGAACTTGCGTCTTCATGTCTTCATGTTTCTTGTTCATGTTAACCAAATCATCTCCCCAGAAGTTTATTAAAGCTGAATTAGGAATATCCTCCACTGCCAACCTCTCCTGTACTATTCTGCTCCATAACGCTGCTTTTTTATTATAGTACTGAGAGTATGACACAAGAGGAAGCTGGTATTCAATTTGCACACTTCTAGGTTTCATTGCAAATCTCATTATGCTTGTTGGGTTTTATTTTTAGCTTCAAAATCTTACATTATGCAAATAGATGACAATCTGCATTTTCATATGGTGTTCTCTGTTTTCTTGTTTATAGAGCCTTTGGTTATATAGTTAAAAATCCCTGATACTTTAATATACCTTATATATACTCCAACATACCTTAGTTAGGAAGGCTTTGTATGTCACTGAGATTAAAATTAGCCAATTTACAATTTTTTTTCTATTTCTAATAGCCAGGCTGCTTGCCCCCATTAATTGAAGTTTAAGCAGAGGGTGAAACAAGGATTCCACTGCCTGTAGAAACAGATGTACAAACAAGCTGCTACAGGGCATGCCAGGGTGTGAACACACACCACATCACATGCTCTGCAGAAGCTCTGCAACCTGTTCCTTCTCTAGTTTGCTATGTCCTCTTTCTGCACAAAACTGCACTTTATGAAACCTTGTAAGCCAAGAGGAATTTGTGTATGATATATACTTATTCAGGCTACGTGACCATGCTGGGCCCTTTGTTCTTAATATAAAACATTATTTTCTTCTGGGAGTTACAACTTTCCAGTATTTTTAGATAGCAGATGGATCTTGTATTTCAGCCACACCTGCACGTGGCAATAGCCTACATGTATAAAGAAACTTGTAGACATCAGAAATCTCATAATAAAGAGTAAATACACCTTAGGAAACCCTTCCAAAAGAAAAAAAACCTTGAAGCTAGCTCTCTTTTGGAGCACATTTTTATACTTTGGTACCTTTAAAAATCTAAGCATTCAGCGCATACTTAATTTTAAGCTTGGGAGTGGTCATATTAAAGTCAATGAGGGGAAATAATGCATGCAACAGTTTTGCAGGAACAAATTCCTTGCACCACTAGGGATTTACCTTGCTTTTATGAAAAAATTATTTGATTGACTTTAGTAAAACAATCTATTTATACTGTGAAAATATGACACCCTCTGTACACCAGCCTCTCCCTATGTTCCCCAGGGTCTGTCCCTGCACACAGATGTGTGTACACAAACATAGTTCCTATGTGCTGACTGGCTCCTCATGCTGCTTGAGCAAAAGGTAAAATGATGATTGTTAGCTCATCAAACCTTTTCTGAACAGGTATCGTTTTTCTCTGTGCTCTGGTAGATATGTAAATAGTGTAGGTTCTAAAAGAAACAAATGCCAGAGGCACTGAGGTAAGTGTATTACATAAAACTAAAGCTCACAGAAAAGTTGTGTGGCATCTGCAGCACCAGCCCAGCCCAACGTGCTGAGTATCAGGGTGAGAAATGGAGAGCTGCAAGGGCACAGTAACACATCGGCACAACTGCATTCCCATGGGATTGTGCCTTCTAAATACAATGATGCACAAATGACAGCCCGAATTGCTTAAATTCCTGAAGAAAGCTGTCCATGATCAATATCTGAAACTAATGGAGTACCTGAGATAAATATTTTGTGGAGTGAGAAGGAAATACATTTTGAATGAAGGTAGAGATGTAGCCTTCACCTTGTTTGGCTTCTCTAACGTACAATTTGCCCAAAATGAAACTAATCTACAAAAATTCTGTCCTGTGATACCGTGCTCATTACATCTGCATGGAAAATACACAATCATTTTCACATTTAGAAACGTAAATTTAGAGGTCTGATGTTAAAATCACAAATCATGACACAGCATACCAGAAAATACAACAGGGGTCTTACATATATTACTAATTCTAAAAAGACATTTTCATACTTCTTAGACATCTTACAGTAGCCTCTGGGCTCATTTCTAAAAGAAGGGATTACTTGTGATGAACACAAACCAAATCTTTATGTATGATCTTCCCTGTAAGTGTTAGAAATAACCTGGATTCCAGTCTGACCTCTGAGACATGTTGAAATCAAATACCTAAAACATAGGGGTTTACTCTGGAAACTGGTATTTTTTAGTTTCTGCAAAATTATTTTTCCAGATTAAAATTGCTGTTTCAGATTGTTTTGTGACTACATATTCCTCGCTTTTGCTTAAAACATCTTTAGAGACTTTTGCAACCGAAATATAAAACTTTTACTTTAATTAAGCTGCAGGGAACTTTGTCTATAAAGGCAATTATTTATAGCTTTAATATATACTTCAGTCATTCCAACTGTACCCCGAGGAAATGTTAATTTTTTAAACTTTAATGTATTATTTTAATGTAACTTTCTCTGTTACTATTTTTGCCTTATTCTCAATTCAGGAAGCTACTTGGAAAACCCTACTAAGGTAAATTCCATACTAGTTTAAGAAGTCTACCTTCCTTAAGAGATCTATCTGCTAACTTACCTAAGTAGTGTAAATTCCTATAGAATTTATATCAATTTGATAAAAAAAACTAAGTGTTTTGATAATAAAATTCTTGAAGTGCTTTGCCCACCTGTGCCACGTTATATATTTAACTACTGTAATGTATTATTACACTTATCTCACTCTTACAATGACATTTACTGTGTAGCCTTGGGTACCTCCCTTCACCTTCTGTTTTCCTGACTGTAAACAAGGAAGAATAACAGCACAGCCTGGAGTCACACACAGCCTCTCTGAGGTGTGCTGAGGGGCTTTGCTGGCACTCAAGTCATCAAGGCATCCCCTCGAACCCATTCTCACCTTTGGCTTTCCTTTAGAGGCATAATGAAATTTCTACAGGAATATTTTATATTAAGTAAAACACTGCACTCCTTGCCCAGTATCAACAACCATCTGAAGCTGCTATGAATGTGACTTCTACTCAGAAAAAAACACAAACAGAACTCTTCTTTTGAGATGCAGGTAATGCTGGGGCATTAAAAGGAGCGCCCTCCTGACCCCCGCTCATGTCCTGAGGCAGTAGATTGGGTTACTTGGTATCATTGCCTTGGCTTGGATAACTGCTCATAAAGTTACAGAGTTTTAAAATTCCTGCAACACCACTTACTTGCAGGAACACCTGCAGCTCTGGTTTCCATAGGCCAGTTTTAAATTCAGTACAGAAATATTTCTTGACTTTTACCGCCTTTCTTACTAAGGCTCCCCTTAATTTCTTGTGGACTGGATGGAGTCCTACCAATTCTGTTAATCACTGCAAAGAAGCAATTTTTCATTTCCTGAACTTATTTTTTTGTACAGATTAAAATCCTTCTCCCTTAAATTATAATATAAAAACATTAATGCTGTATCACTTATTTGCTATCATGCAATCCTTAATTACTCACCCCGAGTTAGAGTTTAAACAACAGATTTCAGAGATAATTAACTGTTTCAAATTAACTCATGATGTTATAGAAAAGGAGATAGTTTTTTTTCTGGCATTGGATTTTTTTAGTTATTATTGTTTATTTAATACTGCTCTTTGAAGAATTGAATACACTATAATATTAATCAAAATATAGGAAGCTTTTAGCTTAAGAGGCTTATCTTTATCTTCTGATCAGACAAATGAAATTGAGCTTCCTGTGGGTCTTTTTTGCTTGTTTGCTCACTTTACAGCAAAGTACTGATCTAAGGCACATTTCTACATCACAGCTACAGCCTTTACTAGTGATCAGAAATACATCATACTTCTTAAACAGGAATGATGGTGAGCTACTTCATGGATGGAAAGGGGAACAAGTAAAAAGAAAAGGAAGTGGTTTTGCCTCAAGCAGCCAAGGTGAAATGTATGTTTATATTTACCCTGAAACTAGGAAACTGCACTTCCCAAGCTCAGCAATGCCATACTCCCTGTTTATTTTTGCGTATACACAGGAAATGAGAAGGGATTTCCTTGGCACACAAAAAGCAATGGCAAGGTGGGAATTTGGAGTGGTATCTGTTTGCTATTGTCTCACTGTGCTGCTCTGACATGCTGAAAAGATCTGGCAATGAGCTCACCTGCCATGGAACTGCTGCAGCTCTGGCCCTATGAAGCCACAAGGGGCTGGCTGGGGCAGCGGGGCCACAGCTCTTTCAGAAATGGTGTTTCCAAGCTGCCATACACATTTTGGAACTAAGCAACTCAGAGAGCAGCTGAAGCACAAAAAGGGAGTTATGAGCCCAGTTGTAAGGAGGAAAGTGTGTGTAGGACAGACCACACTGCCATAGGTCAGCCTAGAGCAGAGGCCTCCTCACCTCCCACAGCTCCCTCACCCACAGGGAAAAACCACAGCAAAATGCTCCCTGGGTTCTTAAAGTGTTTTGGTACACTTTAGTACTTGCTGATAACACCAAAAATTTAAAAGATTAAAAAACACCACTACCCCTCTGTGAAATTATCAGTGTGCCTAAAACTATTTACCTGAGTTAAATTAATAGCAATAAGGAAACAAGTACTCGATAACCAATGCAATATGAATTTGGTGCTTGGGAAATGCACAACTATGTTTTCAAACACATACCAAACACACATTTTTTGCTCTTGTGCTCAGGATGCTAAATATTTAACTTCATTCAACCAATGGTATTATTGAAATTAAATGAAAGATCCTATCATATGGCCAATCCAACAGTTACACTGGGCTATTTAATTGTCTGGTTAACTCAAGACAAAGTTCAGTGACCCACAGCAGGTGAAATTCTCAGCACAGAGTGTGATAACATCTTTGTGATCAGAACAGCATATGCTTTCCTAGCTCTTGTGCTCATGGAATTGCTATGCATTTCCAGTCGTTAAAAGATGTAATTTTCTGTATCTTGGAGAGAGCAAAGTATCTTTCTGTGTATCAAACACAGAAAAACTGTGATGAGACTTAAGAATCAAAGGAAGAAAAAGAGTCAGATGTAGGAAAACTACTCTGAAGTTCTTATATTATAATTCTTCTTTATTTGTAATATTAAAGGAATGTAAGTATAACTGAAAAAATAGTAACTTTGAAATGTTAAAGTGTAAAAACAACATATTTTTTTTCTAGGAAGTTTCCCCACTTTTTACAAAGTTGCCTAACTTAAGCCTTTGCAAAAAATGGCAATTGTGGCTTACAGACATTATTCCTTGAATAATTTGCATTTTCCTGTTTTTGTTCTTTGTGTTTCATGTTGCTGAAAATGTAGCAGGTTCTTGGGTGCTGTAATTACTCTTAATGACCCACCATTCCACAGACCCTGCCTCTAGGCCTGGGAGTCCAAATAAATTCAGGCCTGGAATTTCAGCCCCTACTTGACCTGTGTTGTTGGAGTGCCTGTTTGAGTTCTTCCCTGGCCATCCGTTGTTGATACAGGCCCTGACCTATGGACTGACTTCCTAATGTGACCCTGACTGACCACTGTGGTCCTACTTGGTCATCACTGGCTGGTTCTGATGATGCTTATTCTCAATGCACCTGATCCTGATCCTGACCTTTACATACAGATTAATTCCTTGGCTTCATCCTCGGGTCAGCCCCATCTGCCCAAAACAAAAAACAAGAGCCTGGGGCGAACCCAGAGGCAGAAAATCTTCAATTTTTGTTTTACTTTAGTTGTCATAGAATAAAATAAGCTGTGTAACATAAAATAGTTGGGTTTTAGTGTAATGTGCAAATCTTGGGGTAGAATGGATATTTAAGGAAATGGTCATTGGGTAGAAGACTTTAATTCATGACACCCTCTTCCTAGAAGAGCTATGAGAAGTTCTTCAGCAAAATCAGTTTCTTCTGATTATTTTAAAAGTAGGATTAATCAATTAGTGTAATGCTATTCAACATGACAAATGTAAGAGGATTAAACCAAGCCTTGTTCAAAGACACCAAAACCACCACAAAGAGAAACTAAACATTGCAATAGAGAAAAAGGGTATTTGAAACCAAATCTATTGATTCTGTTTTCTGCTTTACTCCTAACACTTCTCTTATTTTCTTAAAGGCAAAGCTTTCGCAATTTTCTTATCATGGATATCTTTAAGACTACAAGAACCATTTCTAATTTTAACCACAAGGAAGTCAACTCTTTTTTGAAACTTCTTGAGAGCATCTTAAAACTACAAAAGCCCAGAAATCAATAATATCACCTGGCAGGAGATGTGAGCTACTTAAATTCAAGTCAAAGTCCAGCTCAACATGCTTATTGATGGTTTTGCTGGAGGGGCAGGGAGAAGCTGCTTCCAGCATAGACTTTTCACAAACTGGTATGAGGCAATTAAATTCTGTCATACATTCTCAACTTGCCTAATTTATGCAATATTTGAAACAATTTGAAACAGGGCCTAGGCTCCTGAAGAGCAAGAAGAAGATGAACTAGATCGTTCTGAAATGAAGCTGAATGCTTAGTATATTACTGTGGTTTTTTGTGAACATTTATGTCTCAATGACCTGAACCTTAAATATGGTTCACAACTGAAACAACGAGCAAAATACTTTGCTGCTTGTTTCAGTGACTTCCAGAGTATCAAAATTAAGCCTAACTTTTTAAAATGGAAAAGCCACGTGGTGGCAGGAGAGAACAAGACATGTAAAAAACCTGTGCTGCTAAATGCTTCCCTCGGATTTAACTACATAATGTTTCCTTCTACAGCACAGCTGAAGGTCTGTGGCTCTATTTTTGAATCTAACAAGCACTAACATAACTCATTAATTGCAATGTTTAAAAAACTATCTGCAACTTCTAAGTTTCTGATACTACTCACTAAGCTCACCAGAAGTTATACAGTAAATGTTAATATTACAGTAACTTTTGAAATTATGTAGTAAAGGTATTGAATCTGCAACCTGTTTTCAGATTGTCTACACTGTAATATATTCCCATACCATCAGAGATGCAATGACAAAAGGTGATCTTCACACAGCTATTTTCCTATTGTGGCTCTCATGGTGACAAACCAATGACAGGCCATGATTACTGCTTCAAAATCACAATTCTATGAAAATGAAATATTTAGCCCTTAATTTTTTGTGTAATGTGCTATACCATCAACAGGTCTGCTATGCAAAAATGAGAAGTCTGATTTTTCCAGTTTAAGATCCAGTAAGAGCAGGCCAAACTTCTAATCCTCCAAATTACAACCATCTGGACATACCCTTCACTTCAATCACAATACACTGTTTGTAGATGTCTTAGTGCAGTTCATACTGTTTTCTAGTTAATAGCCAGTGGAAACAGTGATGCACTTACCTGTACACACTCTTAGTGCCTACAGAGTGAGGCCAAAACTGAAGACTGACCAATTACTTTTGCAATCAAGATATAGTTCTGATAGCTGACTTCTATTAGATAAATAATAAGTGGATTTTGCTGTTTAGAAGATGCATAATTGGGATTCTTAATTTAAGAGCTATGACTTCTTAACTCATATTTGAAGACCTCATGGGATCTTTTTCATTAAATCCATCATTTAAATCACTGACTTGACACATTCCATGAAAATAATTTTCTTCTAATCTGAGCATCTCTATTTTAAATGTTGGATCTTACTAAGAACCATCCACATGATTTTTAGCATATTTGATTTAACGGGAAAGAAGACACAAAGAAATTCAATAGTATATGACTCTCTTATCTCCATACCTATCAGTGCAAGAACTTTCTTAGAACTGTAAACAGTGTTGTAAAGTTTCTGAAATCCTGGTGTCCCTCATCATAACCCTGCTCACACCCAGCTCTTAATGCTAACAGGAGCAGCATAAGTTACTCACCCTCTCAAAAGACAGGCTTGTATCTCTCTAAACTCTGGTTTATTGATTTTTTTTCTTTAACCTATTGACCACCACTGTGGATCACACTGAGAAGTTTTCTAATAAAGAGCTATTTTAGTGATTAAGTGATCTGACGAGAAAGCATTCACAAAAATCTGGAACTGTCTGCAACTAAATAGTTTTCACTTCCTGTTCTCTTTCTATACTCAGCTTTTATGGCTGAACTTCTCAGTTTAATTTTAAGTCCATATTATTCTTAATAATCTTGACTAACTTATTTCTCATGTTTTTCTACTCAAAAAAGCCAATAACTTTTCCTTCATCTTCCCTTCTCCCAATATTTGCAGAAAAGGGAATAATATAAGAGCTGTACAGTAACCTGTAGAGAAAATCTTCACCACTGTTAATATTTGCTACTTCTGCATCTTCTAAAATATTTATTCTTTATCAGACTCTTGCCTGAAAATCAAAGAACTTGCATTCCTATGCTGTTTCTGTGCCATCTTTTATTCCTTTCATCCAGGCATTGCAGGCAAATCTTTCATTTAGTCCTGTTAATTGTAACCTTAAGAGTTCCATAACTGCAGCCTTAACTGTCTCTAAAACGTGTCTTTTGCTTTACTTCTTCCTAGAAAATGTTCTGGTGGTTTAAAAAGATTTTTTTTCTTTAATATAATGCAGTTGCCCTGTTTCTGCTTGCAAATAAAGATCTCTGATTTCCCTTGTGCTACTACTTAAATTACAAGTTGCTTGTAAATATTCACAAAGCTCCATTGCTTTAATCCACATATTTGTTATAACTCTTTTACCATGATACTTATAGAAATATTTTGATGTCAACAAGTAACAAATAGTTTAAGGCTGCTACTTCTTCTTTATGTCCTTTTCTATCCTTCTTGTATATCTGCTGTATGTACTAAAAATTCCTCAAGCTTTCCTTCAATCTATTTAATAGAACATGAATTCATTTTAAGCAGTGTGATCCTACTACAGTAAATGTGAAAAAATCCTGATGTAAACCCTGGAATGTGCACAGCAAGTTTCAGGCTGGGAAACACTGAAATGTTAAGAGATAAATGTTAGAAGATTATTAATTTTTGCAAATGTGAGAAATTCAAACTATCTGGTCACCTCCCAGTACTCAGTGTTCTTAGCAGTGTTTCACTGACTCCACATCATGTTCCCTGTACTTCAGTGTAGTCTGAGGTGATTTGACTCAGGTGACTGAAGTGGCCCTCTCTTAGCTCAGCCTTCTGCCTTGCTGTGTCATGAGATATAGCTGGATACTGAAACCACAGAGCAAACTTCATAAACAAGGGTAGAAGGGTTAGGAAGTAAAAAAAAAAGAGGAACTCAAATGACATGAAGTCTGTATTTTCTCAGGAGAGCCTGAGTGTGTCTGGAGTTACTAGGAAGCCACTATTTTGATCTACCTTGAACAACAGACATGTGTGAGAGCATGTTAGCACTGATGAAGTGCTATATGTGTACCTGCTCAAGGAAGCAGCAGAAAACCAAGTCATCTACTTGTATTTTTAGGTGGACTCTTATGGTCCCAGTTACATGACTGTTGTGTTGACAAAAATATTAAATCAGTGAGGATTTTTAACTCATACCAACATTTGCAAGAATTAACTCTATTTAGTCTACATAAATATAAATTAGTTAAGGTTGCTGTCTTAGTATGTTCTAATACTTCTCATACAGCCTTCAAAAGAAACACAGTTCTTAGAGATGACTGTCTACTGGAGGTAGAACCAAGGCCATTAATGAGAAAATAAGAGGGACAGCACTAGCTCCTTGATGGACCTCCTGATTTACAAGGACTTCAGTACTGTGAGTAAATAGCAGTGGAGAAAATGTGAAAAATTAATATTGAGGCAGAAAACTCATGCACACACTGATAGAAAGGAAAATACTAGTCAGGCAGCTAGTACTGAAGTTTGCCTGTGTTTTCTCACCCTGTGAGTTGTGAAATGCTTGACTTTTTGTGGCCTAAAAGTTCAGTTGCAGTGCTCATGTGCTCATGAGATAGTAAATCTCCTCGTCTGTTCTGTGTTGTTGTTGAATAGTGAGTGATCCTATCTCAAGAACATATTGAGAAATACAGCTTCACTTTTTTACGAGTACATAACTGAAATTGCTGTGGGTTTTTTTGTGAGATAATGTCACACTGCTATATGGAATATCCTATAGCAATTAAAAGCCATTAGAGGGACAAAAAAGAGTGGTAGGTAAAGGATGAGGTAAAGTCTAAAGGGTTTCATCTGCTGCTTATTATTTGCTGCAAACAGGATCTTGCTAATTTCACTGAAGGAGTCCTATTGAAGGGAAACCTTCTGCGTTGTGGACTTTTCTCCTATTAAAGAGAAAAAATACTTTTTGATAAGAAGCAGAAATAACAAATACATATGCAAAGTTTAGAGAAATATTCTTCCATTAGCAGCTAAGGATTTTACTCCCCCAGGTTTATTTCAGTTCACAAGCTAAATTCATACAACTCAAATATCCTTCACTGTGACACAATCAGACTTCAAAAATTAATTTCTGGTTAGTATTTGTAATTTCTTTGTAATGATGAGTAATGTAGCTATTCAGCAGTTTTCCAGAACAAGGAATGTGAAAGTGCAGAATGTTTCATAATCAGTAGTTATCTTGATCTTATTACAAATTATTGACTTAAAAATTTACAAAGCAAGTATAAAAATATTAGGCACAATTGAAATAAATAAAACTTCAAAAGCAAACACTCGATGCTGTGCAATTTTTCACAGTGAGTTTACACAGATTCACAAAACTAAAACCCTTGCAAATACTGATTTCATTGGTTTCTTATGGGAAAGTCCACTATCCTATAAGAGAAGAAAAAAATAACACTTTTATTTGAAAGGCAAAGTTTTTATTATATGAGACACTTTGTACCACTACCATAATTTTCTTACATGTAAAAAATAATATGAAGGATCTCTCCTTCCTCCTCACCTGAGCCTGATCCAATTCTTTCACATTTTAATAGACATCTTGGAAGCTTAACTTCTTTGAATCAAAAATTTTGAGGATACTCAAAATATTATAAAGTATAAGCAAAGTATATATATTTAATACATCAAACTGCCACTGAAGTATGCAATGTGTTTGCCATCAAATACAGCACGCAGTCTGCAGTGATGCTTGCCATACAACAGAATTGTCATACCTCCTGCTGCTTCTGGAGGGATGTCACACTCCATGTTTGACTTGTTCAAACCTACTAACCCAAGATAATACAGTAAAGGAGCTTGACTGTGTAAACAAGCCTTATTAATTTCAAACCTAAATAAAGTAATGAATAAATACAGCTTTAGATTTTCCATTGAGCAGACGAGTTTGAGGTCATAACTACACTTTAAAACCATTCTTAACCATATAAAGAATTTAACTTCTTAAAACTTTAGATTGTATAAGGATTTTTGAATATGCAACAAATTCTTTTCTGAAGAAAAAGTTAGTTTTAAGCTTTCAAAGTCTCTCTTTTCCACATGCAGTTCTTTTTTGTTTTCTGCACACAGACTTTCTAGAAATCAGAAATAATTTTAATGGAAAGTAAAAATGCTGTATTCCTTACAATTTGAGCTTTTAGCCACCTTGCTGAGGTTCTCAGCAACAGTGAAATAGTGCTCAATTCATGATGTGAATATTAACTTAAGAAGTGAACAAGGTTGTTAATACCAATTCTTACAAAATGCACAAGAAAAAAAAACCAAAAAGCTTTTATTTCTCTCCAGCTTTTCCTGGACTGCTCAGTAAAAGAAACTGAGAGAATGAGGAGAAAGGACTGCTGAAGGCACGACACAGATTATTCACTGAGTTCCTTGTTAGAGATTTTCTGTGTCTACCAAAGGATCTTCTCGTTTGGCTACAACCAGACTTCTTTTCTTGTCTTCCTCTGTTACAGTCTGACTAAACTGTTCAAACAGCTTCGACATCTTGGCAAACCTCAGGTGGCTCTGAAACCTTCGTGCAGCAAAAGCATACAGCAGAGGGTTAATGCAGCTACTGATGAAAACAAGTGCTCCAGAGATGTACACACCTTTGTCTACAACTTCTCCCAGTGCCAAAGACATCTCCTCATTAGAGAGTTCTATTTCAATTGAAATAATATCCAGGATGTTAAAGAGATGGTGAGGGAACCAGCACAGAATGAATGCCACAACAACACTGGCAATGAGACGTTCCGATCTCTGCTTGGATTGGTAAGTCATTCTGCTTATTCTTCTTGCAACACACGCATAACAAGTGCAAATGATTAAGAAAGGGATTACAAAACCTGCGAGGGTCTCCAGCAGAAGATACGACACTTTCTGTCTCTGAGAAGAGTAGTTGCGACATGTGCATAGAAGCCGACCATTCATTTCTTCTGTCTCTTGAAATGGAATGACAGAAATGCCAAAGGCAATAGACAGGAACCAAATGAGGAACACAATCAAAGAAATTTTTTCTTTTCTTCTGTATTTTTGAATTGTGAAAGGGTAAAACACAGCCAGTAGCCGCTCTAGGCTGAGTGCTGTAATCAGAAAAATGCTGGCATACATGCTGCAGTAAATAATGAAAACCAGCGTTTTGCAGAAGATGACTCCAAAAACCCATGAGTCAGCAAAAGAGTAAATCCAAATTGGTAAAGTGATCAGTACAAGGACATCAGCAATGGCCAGGTTCACGATCAGCAGGACTGAAAGAGATACTTGCTTCATTTTTGTACAAACAGTCCAGATGACGATGCAGTTTCCAGGGGTGCCAATTATAAATGACAAGCCCAGTATCATGCAGACTACTGACCTCACAATATTCCATGTTGAGTTGCCACTGCTTTCTTCAGCTTGACTCATTCTGGAAATTTTTCTGCTCTTGGTTGCTCTGTGCTCTGCTTTTATTCTGCAGGTGTTGGTGAACTACTTGAAAGTTCTCCTCTAACTGATGTTCTGAAGGCTAATACAGACTATGAGCTCACATCCTCATGCTCACTCTCACAGACATCTGACCACATATGGCAGTTCCTGTTGTTTAAGAGAATGGGTACTTTTGCATACAAAGCAAAAGTAAAAATACAGTGCAGGACCTGACTTTGCTGTTAGTTACACATCCATATGGCTTCAGCACATTTTACAGCATGTTGGTGGTCTTTCTGAAGTGTCCCTATTTAAAGAAACTTGCTACTGTTTTGATGTTACTGATCTAATCAACAGCTGTGAGGAGAAAGAAATCCTTTTTATCCTATTCTATTCTTGCTGCTATGAATAACTAGGCATTTTATTTTACAAAAACAGAAAAAGAGAGGTGGTAAACTACAGGTAAGCTACAAATGTGCATTATATGTTTGACATGAATTTTAAAGCACCAAAAATTGCACTTACTACCTTCATGTCACCTTTTTTAATTCTGCAGAAAACAGTCAGTCATATTTTAGAAATGCCCTGGCATAAAGGAAATCAACTGTTTTCACTGTACTGGTACAATAAAGTGGGTAGGAGCTGCATTTCTAATTCTCTGGGAAATTGTAGTTCTTTACCAAACAATAACCATCAGAGTATTCAGTCTGGATGTAGAGGAAATGCTCCATGTCAGAGAGAAAAATATATGATTACATGATTGCCCTCCTGCGCCAGCAATGGGCTATGACTTTTATGATTTTTCCTAGGAAACTTGGTAGACAGTGTAGTACTCAAATCCTAAATGAATCCTAAATTCTTCAGTGTCTGGCCAAAGAGTATGAAACTATTTTGCAGGGGGGTTATCCTGATTTCAAAACATCATTTGAAGTTCATTTCTGAAGTGTTAAAGGAGGAACTAGAACAGCAGAGCCAACAGAAATATTCAAGAAGTGGAACTGGAAGGGTATTTACAAGAAAAAAAGATTCACAGAAACAAAGGAGTTATTTATAGCTTTCTTAAATTTAAGAATGTGACACAGATTATTTCCCTAATTTTACAAACCTGGCAAATGTAGTGCATAGTATTAAGTCAAGAAGTATTTTTCACCATGGAAAAACGATTGTAACATCAGCAACCCCAAAGCAGCTTAGCTGGTTTTGCTCTCGTAAGAGTATAATGAGATCAAAAGTAAATCCAGAATAACCCCACTGAAGTTAAGTATTATATCTTCAAAATACTATTTGTGTAATACAGATTTTAATTGGGATTTAATCTGATACATGATTCCAGTTCCTTTCATTTTTAACTACATTTAATGAATATCAGATAGGGGAAAATATGAAACAAGTTGGTTGTATTCTGAAGGGAATTTCTGAAAACCACTTGTGAAGATTAACTAATGGGAGGAAGTGTTGGGCAGTATCTCTTCTTCCAAAGAAATCACCTTTACACACATTATTTCTCCAGAAGTACCTTCATAGACTATTTTTAGTTTATTGACAGTGGCATATCTTGATTGAACTAAGCTGCAGATTTTTTTTGGAAAAAGATGATCAAGGAGAGAATGCCCAGTACCTCTTGTCACTCAGTTCTGAAGGGACTGGCAGATTCTTTAAGTAAAGTCAATCTAGATTATGATTGTTGTGTCACACGCTGATTATCAAGACTTTGACCTGAATTGCAGAGGGTTTAGGTGACTAAAGGCCTACATAACCAAAGACTCTAGATAGTAAAGAAAGCTACACCAATTACTAGAAATTCTGCTTAACTGAAAGCTGGGATAATTGCTAAAAATCCTGTGTAGCAATAAGATACACTAACTGCTAGAAATTGTAGATAACAGTAAGATATGCTTGTAAGTGAATTTTTATGTCATAATCTATGATCTTGTGGCCAGTTCTCATTCTTCCAAGGATCTCTAAAAGGACCTGTATGTTCTGTACCATTGTGAGACATCTCTGCAGGATTTTTTTGGTGGAAAAGAGCAGTTGTCTGAACAGCCATTGGTATAAGTATAATTCTAATCCAGTAATGTGTGGATGTGGTTAAGCATCTGGCCTTACATTTTCCAGAAACACGTTTCTCCACTTGAGTTGTTTCCTTGCCAGATGCTCTATGCCTCTGGCTGTGTCTTTCATTTAAACAAGAAAACAAATGAGTCTGAATTGGAGCCACAGTCTGGAATTTCTGTTTCAGAAAAATCCCAGAGAAGTGTTGAACTGCTAAGATTTCCTTGAGTAAGACTCTGAAGCCAGGCTATTAGACTAAATATCTCAGACATTAGAGTTAGCATTAGCTCTGGAGCTTGTTTCTGAGCAGCTCTATGTGACAGCTAGATCACTATGAAAGCTTCAGACTGTAAGCTGTCTTTAATATTCTCTAAAAGTGTCTGACTGCTACTTATCAAATTTAAATTAGGAGTACACAAACTTTATGGGCAATTTAGCAAATATTTCCATTAACAGAAGGAGCAATATGGTGTAGTCAATAACTGCTAAAAACAACAGTGACTAAACAATTCAAATCTTACTCACTCTAGTGGCCACATGTGGGTGGGCTTTAATGAATGAATGCGTTTGGACTTGAGACCACAGAAGCTCTGGTCTACTTCATCACAGCAGTGAAATTAGGCTGCATCTGTTTGTTTAAAAAAAAAACAGTTTAAGTTTTTTGCATGCATGCATATTATATGTAGTGCAATATGTCAGTCATCAATACAGGAAACTTTCTGTAAGTCTGTTACTTTTAGATTGGCAAATAACTTCTGAAAACTTTCCAAGCTCAAAAAGTCCATGCTACTGCTATGAAACACTCTAAATAGAATTTGCTTTGCCGTAAATATCAGGTGTGTGTTTCTCTCATCCTTCAAATTATTTATTTTACTCTGAATGAATGCATGAGCTTCCCTCTGGTGGATGTTCTGTAATTTACACTACCAGTGAGCATTTTCAAACAGCTGTGTTTGCATCCCTAAATGTAAATTGTAATTGATATTTTCACCTTTTGCATATTTATTTGAGAAACAGAATTTCACTTCAAAATGCTGAGAGTCTTTGGGCTAAGAGTCCCTGCTCAAAGTGTATCCATCCCTCCATGCTGTAAGAGCATCCCTGTAATTATTTACAGAGTAGCTAATGCATGGCAAATGGCAAATCCAGAATGTGGAACTTGTGTTTAAAACTCTACCAAGAAGACTTTTAAAATCCTCTTTACATTTTGTCTTCAGAAGGATCCACTGGATATTTGTCTAGTAAGAGATTGTAGAATAATGATTATCAGGTATCATGTATCTGCTGAGACACTGCAAACTGATGTTATAACCTCATTTATTGTTAATATGAAAGGGAAGAAGTAATTAGTCTGAACCCCTCAGCTCTTCAGCCACTGACTCGAGGTGTATTTGCAGGATTTGTACAAATGTCTTATAACAAATTCAAGTCCATGTACTATTGAGGACAGTGTGAAAGTGCCACCCTTTGCCTTGGTCAGAGAACTATGGGCTACTTCATAGCTGATCTAATTGTTGCTTTCTTATTATTAGAAAGCTTCTATATAAGTGGGATTTCATGGGGAGGTGCAGTAGAAAATAATGTCTTTGCTCTGCAATTACTGCAAAGGGAAGTGCAGTGTAGGAAAAGAAACACACCAGACATTTCTAAGGTCTTGCAGTGTTTGTGACCGCTGCCCATGGGGCAGCAAGTACAAATAAGAACACTCTTAGTGCTGCTTTATCAGAGAGAAAATTTCTTAAGAAAGAACTTGGGATGGATTCCACAATGGAATAAAAGATGTGTACTTTTCACTGTAAAGTTTGAAATATTCTGTGCTGTGTTAATCAGTATTCTAACATTAAAAATTTGTATTCCTTACCCAGTTCAGTGGCAAATAGTTTTATATGGCTGGCTAGAGAAAAGATTCCCTGCTTGTTATGTTCAGGGAAAACTGCTTTAGGACTTGTGACAAGGAAGTGCTTCCAAGCCACCTGTTACGTGTGCATGAGACATGCTTACATACTGGTACCTTTCTTGCCCTAACAGACTGATCACTGACAATCAGAACCTGTGTCCATGGTGAAAACCACTGAGAAATATTTTCCTTGTACAGACATACCAGGTGCATTAGGTTAGAGGTGTTAATTAAGATAGTGAAGAACTGTATTCATAATTCTGACTATAAACGGGAATATTAATAACAATTATGCAGAGATTATGGAAAAACTTGTAGATGCCTTTTCTTGACGTTATGAATGATACAGTTTTAGTGTCCTGTTACACTACCAGCTTTTGAACAGTAAATGTATAGATTTGTTAAAATTAAGGCAAGACTGGCTGGTTTTGAATCAGCTACTAAGTAGCTACTTGTACACAAACTGTTGCTAGCCAAAATTCCTAATGCTATAAGCATACCGGGCACCACGGTTGCTACTGGGTAAACCAACTACACCATTTACATGCTCTTCCTTTTGAGTATTAACTTACAGATGACAAACACTGCTTGGATGATTTGCTGCCAAACATTATTTAATTTTTTAAAAAATTGTTTAGCCAAACCTTCTGGCATTTCTACCTTGTTTACTGGGCTGGCATGTAAATATTATTATGCTGTATGATCAATGTCTCTTTTTGTTATTCAGCAGTGATGAAAGGAATTGTTTAGCAGAGCATGTTTTAGAGAAGGACCTGTGATTAAAAACAGATTAACACAAACACGCTGCAGTGCCAGAGCAGCAGCACCAGACAGCAGCTGCTCTGCTCACGAGGAAGGGCCTGTCCTTGCACTTCTGTGTTTGCAACACCGGGCGGCACTGGGAAACTATCCCTTGGTTTTTGGCTGAGCCTGCAGGCCCGGAGGTTTTGTCTTTCTCTGCACGGGGTGCACAGAGTTCAAGGCCATGGGGCTCCACAGAACTGACTCTTTTGCATAAGAAGGCTAGGTGTTTGTGACTAAAATTTCAATAAAATGATGGAGAAAAATCAATGGAAAAATTATGGAGAAAAAGACAATGTCTTTTTTTTTGTCTTGTACATCACATTTTTTTTTAAATACTCATGTCTCTAGCTCTCTCTGTTCTGTTTGATATATACCCATTTCCAGGGCTACATTCTGTTTTAACTGATCTGGTATGGACAGCTCCCTCTGCGACAAAAAATAACCTTAATTTTAATAAATAAATTTCATTTTCTATGCCTCTGAAGGAACAAAGTTTGGAAAGTTTTATGTAATTATATTGACGATTGGTCCTTCAGTGTAGTTTCCATTTGCGTGTTCTCTTGGAAAAGCAGATCAAATTGTGATCTCTTGGGTTGTGAAATAACCCTGTCCAGCAGATTTGAGCACCTTTGGAGACTTACTTAATTCCTTTATTACACATGCCTTAAGTTTGGCCCTAGTGTGACATGAAGTCTTGATTTTGTGGCCTTGTGTCAGGAGGCTGGTTAATGGTGCTGAAATTAGCAGACTGTACTGATTTTATGGGGAATACAAAGATCTTTCTTCTGCTCTGTAGCAGCCACCATGTGTGTGTTAGGAATGCCTGTGTGCTCAACCACTCAGTAATTAGCATACCTGACATTCTGTTCTGCAAAGCCAGAGAAACCAGCACCCTGTGCCACACTGCTCTTCAGAATGGTCTTGTCCAAGCATTCTTAATCTGAAACAAAAAGTAGTCAGGATTCATTCTGAGATGCTAACAGCTATTTAGTAAACACACATATACTGTATGGAAAAAGTGTAAGATATGCAAACTTCAGTCACAGGTAATGTTTTATCATTCTGCAATGTGAGCTATTGCTTCTGTAGAATTTCTATATAATATTAGAAATTACTGTGAACAATGATAACTTCATTAAATTAAGTGTTTTCACTGGAAGAAAGTGGTAGCACCATTTTCTTAGTTAAAACATATAACTACTTAAGGAATTTAATAGAATGTAAAGCTAATAGACTGTAAAATCATCTGATGTCATACTTTTCCTATATTTGACTCTTGAGCCTAATAATATGATTTGGTTTTAGGCAGATTTATTTTTTATGTTCTATTGTTGAGTCAAATCAAAAAGTATTTTTAGCCCAGTATCTTGTCTCTGGTAGCAGCCACAAGCAGGTGTTTAGAGAAGAATGTAAGAACAAGCCATATGTGTCTGTGCTTGTCCTACACATTCTCTGGTATTCAGACAATTACATCTGATGAGTTTCTTGGATCAGGAATGGTTTCTGTGTGTTTACTAAAGCTTTGTGGACATTTATTCTGTAGATTTTCTAAGCCTATCCTTGAACTCAAGTGAACTTTTAGCACTGCAGCTTCGATCCTGTGTGAGGAACCCTCCTTTTGTTTGTTTGCTGTTCTCCTGTTGGCTCCAGCTGGCTCCCCACAGTTCATCTGTTGGAAAAACAGTGAACAGCACATCCATGTTCATCCTTTCCACAGTCCTTCCTTGATAAAACCCTACATCTGCCAGTCATTTCTAGGTTGCAGACTGAAGAGTTCTTACATACATGAATACACCTACACAACTTCCTGTACCCCATATATAAATCATCCCACACTTTTCATCATCCCTTCATTCTTCTCATTGTGTCTTCATTCAGGTCTTTTATATTACTTTCAAACAGAGGAACAGACTACTTCTGAAATTCAATAGTTCAACTAAACCACAGTGTGCTGATGAGGGAAAAGGAAAAAAATTAAGATGCACAGAGGTCAAAGTTGCCTCATCTCTAGTCTGTCTTACCCTGCTGCAGTGTAACAGGGCTGGCCATACTGCACTCAGACACATCCTTTTTTTTTTTTTTTTTTTCTAATTGGGGATTAGTTTAGTTTACATTCAAACAAAAAAAATAATAATTAGCTTTTGTCTTTCTCAATGCCAGTCTGTACTCTAAGATTTAGAAGTGTTTGTTCCAAAGGTCACCATGTCATTCTTCCTTCATTTACTCCAGATGCTTCACAATCATAGAAATCCTCATGTGATGCAATTACCTTGTAATCCTTAAACCATAGGTTATCCCCTGACTGGTAGAGCTTTGTATCTCTGCTATGTGTCCTATTCTGTGCTTAAACCACTAGAAGTCAAGTATAATCTAAAATTGCCATTGCTGGGTGTTGTATGAAAGGCAGCTTTAATTGCATCTGTTACCTTTTTCTAGGTAGCTTTATGTCTTGTTATGCCTGGCTGTATGGGAAGCTTTTAATCCTCCGAGGTATTGAACAGAATCTCTTTAACACCTCTTCTTCTCTGACACAGCAAATGTGTGACTCCTCTTTCTCTCATGATTGTTGTTTTCCTGTCTTTTGAGTTTGTGACTATTCACCAAGGCCTGCGGTATCCTACCACAACCACAGTGTCACTGAAGCTCTCGCTGCAGCTCTGCTGCTCTGGCTCCCCTCAGGGTTAGCTGCAGGCACCTCATATTGGCCCGGTGAAGTGTTTGCTATGTGCAATACACTCTGATACACAGGGCTGGTTTTTGGCACTTTCTGGGACCTATAAGTGACTGAAAAACAGATAATATAGTGTGAAAACAGATAACATAGTATGAAAAACATGGGTAAGGCACTTGGTAGACACCGCTGATGAGCATCCATTGATCAAATTACTAGAGATCCCCCTTGGCATGACAAATCACAGATCCAGTCACAAGCTTTATCCATGTTCTAGTCCTCTGATTGAGGTTTTGAACAGTTCAATTCATAATTTAAGAGATTTGCTAGGTTGTTGTCATCATGTAATACCAACTTGTATAAAAGTTTATACAGATACCAAGAAGACAACTGCTAAGGATATAAAACCAGATTTTACCCACACATTTATAAAGAACAGAAACACAACAGAAAAACATCAGTTCTGTCTAGCAGATCCCCAAAATGAGGAAATATCCAATAAAACAGAGTAAAAGAGCAACTTTGAGAGAACTGCTTTCTGCAGCTAACCAATGCATCTTTGCAACACACAAACACAGCAGAACCATTTTCACAAGTTATATTAGAATGAGGTCCAAGTAGAAGAGTTGAAATTTCCTCATAATGGTATAACCTTTTACAGGAACACTCATGTATTTCTTGCTTTCAGCAGAAAATTTGTTTTCATGTCACATGATAGCAATAGCCATTTTTTACTGCATCTTTGGCTTGTAATCTGAGCAACTTCACATCCAGCTGCCAAGCACTGATAGCCAAATTAATTTCACCATACATAAAGAAAGTCTTATGAGTGTTAGTCTATTGTCTGTGTAGCATGGCAACAATATTTACATCTCAAGCAGTCTTTAGCATACTAATTAAAAAAAAAATAAATTCCAATAAATCCATCTTCTCAAAGTATGATGCCCAGATAGCCTTTGGCAAGCTTCCCTTTTCTAATATGTCCACAAGTGTCTCTAAAATGTCATTATGCAGGTTAAAACATGACAGGTCAGTTCACTGCCACCTGTTTAAAATGTCCTATATTCAGTGTTATCACCAGGAATGTATTAAAGGAAATGGTGGATTTTATTAGAATTTTCACTTTATATTCACTTATTTGCCCAACAGAATTATCAAAATAATTTATTGATCCAAATTTGATCATAGCTATGATTTGAATACGAGGATTAAAATAATGACCCTCAAAAGTCCCTTCCAACCTTAATTTTCCTGTAACTGTATTTTTGCACTGACACGTTTGACAGAGCCTCACATAATGCTACACATGATGCTGCTGATTCAGGCATTTCCCCATGACTAACTATTCCCAACTGCCTGAGTCCCTCAGTCTAGAAGGGAACTGTGTCCTTACAGGAATCATCAAGCAATACTTTTTAACTTAATCTGCTCGAAGGAGGGGACAGTAAGTGCCTGTGCATTTGTAGCCTATCTATCCCTTGCTTTAGAACATGGTACCAGCCAAACAGCAGATTAGGCATTTCTTTTTACATTCAGTGGCAGACAAAACTCAGTTCTTAACAACTAATTTTGTTAATCTTGTTAATTTTTTTGTTTTTAATGTTAACCAAGAAACTTTGGTAAAACGTGCATCTGTCCTATCAGTTCTTAAGTGTAGTCAGTTTTCCTATTCATATCTAGTTTTTCATGTGGTAATCTGGATTTAAAGGATAGAAAATAAATGAGTTGTCTACAGACATTACATCTTCATATCTAAGATTACATTTGCTTTACAGATGCATCGTCTAGTGGGATTGCACACATATTTCAGAGCCAGAGACATAAATGAAGAAAAAATATCTTTGCATATCCTTTAAAATCAGGAAAACTCTCATTTTTAAATGCACCAACTAAAGAGGAACTCTCAGATTGTTTCTGATAGGCTGAAGGGAATTTTCTCAACATATGTGATCAGGGTCAGATGGTTTTCCATCCCTCAGTGTTGGAAAAATTTAGCACTGAAAATGAGTGAGTGAAACCTTAGGGAGACTAGACAAAGACCAACATCCCCATCGATACACGACTAAATTACTGATAGCAGTTTCAGTTCTTCTGGACACATCTGTGTTTCCAGAGATGGATTCACTTTTTTCACTAATCCATCAGATTCAGTAGTAGCAGTGTTGTGTCTCTTCAGAAGTAGCTCTGAGCTAGCAGATTTCCTAAGCCCTCTATTTCCCTGTGACTTCCCTGATATCCTTTCCAGCTGGGATACCAAACAGGTGTGACACTGGATGAAACTGCTTATTAAATAGTGGGCTCTTGCCTTTTCATTATATGTGGACTAGAATCCTGAAATGCTGCTGCTTGACTCGTGTCACTGTGCCCTCTCTAACTGCACTGTCTTATAAGACTCGTTAAGCTTCACAGTGACAACATATTGAATTCTGCTTCTTCTCCAGATCTCTTCTTCACAGAAAAAAGTACCTTGTCTGCAGATTAAACCACCTTGTCAGCGTTCTACCTCACAGGGCCCAAGTTTCTCTGCAGAGCAAAAGGTGTCAGGTTCTAGCACTCTCGCAATGTGCTGGGAAGTTGTTGTACTTTGTGGGAACTTGTGCAAGACATAAACTGTCCCTGAGGGTTCAACCTACTCAGTTTTCATCACAATATGGATTATATTTTCAACACTTTTACTCATATACTCATCCTACACAAAATTGTATCTCCCCATTTTATCTTCCCATGCTGCCTCTTATTTTTAATTTTTTAAAAATTCCATATATTGCCTAGCTCCAATTCCAAAATTCTTTGGTGGTCCAACCCAGAAAACCAACCCTGAGTAAATCTTGAGTTAAAAGTCCCATTAGTTAAGTCTGAGCATCCTTGCTAAAAATTTCTTACTCACAGATTCTAACAAGTTTCTCTGTGAGCAGGAATTCAGAAATTCTGAGTGTTAGTAATTAAATCTTCACAATTGGCTATGAAACTCTATTACATGGATGGTTTACAAGGACAAATTGATTTGCTTTAGCAAAACATTAGCCAAAGGAGTAACATGATCTCTATTATATGGATTAAAGGTTTGTAGATAGGAGAGGTGACTGTTAATCGGTTAATTGTGGTTATCCTACCTTGGCTCTGAGTTTGTGGGTTGATGGTTATGTAAACCTGCATTTCAGTACTCCCAGTACCCAACTGTCCTCTTCTCTTTTTTCCAGTCCCTGTTTGACACTGTAACCAAATTTAGCCTGAAATACAATGAGGAACAGAGGTTTTGTTTACTGTCCTAATGCTACAGAGCAGCAATGTGGCAGAAAAATATGGAAGTGGATGTGAAGCACTGAGGAAGCAGGAAGAAATGAAAGGAAGAAGTGTCTTTGCAGCCCTGGTTCATGCATGTCAGATTGTGTCCTGGGACTGTGCTACTGCGCTGAGGTGCAAGGACAGAGTAGATTTGTCACAACAGTTTTGCTTGTCTTCACATCTTTCTTTGAAACTGGCTGTCTTCTACTCATGTGTGTAACTCGGCGCAATCATGTTTGAGGGTATTTGAGCCAATACAAACACCACTTCAATGGCAAGGATCACAGGCAAACAGACAATTCTGTTCAATCAAATAAAAGACATTTAAGCAAACAGTAGATTTTTGGAAAGGATAGTTTCTTTTAAATAACCAGCGTGCAAACTCACATCCAATTCACGGTCTTTGTCAAGTTGCCAGTGCAAGCCCTCAAAGAGTCTTAAACAAAGATAATGACACTGACATTACTGACACTGTAGTTTCTGGCATTTAGTGTAATTTATTTCTATGGTGTGGGGTTTTTTGGAAGAAGTAAAGAATATTTTTTTAGAAAATAGATTATGCACATGAAGAAAAATTCTACAGTGGTAACAAACTAGCCTCTGAAGTATGGATAGCAATTTTTTTTTTCACTTCATACATAAGTGAAAAAGATACAGTCCTCCTTTTATCAGTAGTTTAACTTACAGCTTCATTTCCATTGCTAGCCTACTTTGAATATGAAACGTGAAAGAAGCATTATATAGAACGTATTTCATAAAATAATGAGCTGGCTGGCATTTTACTGGCAGTTCAGATGCATAGCTGGTTCTGTTATTCTTTGAATCTGCCTTTGATGATGCCTGGTAGATTTCTGTGTGGCTACAACATGGTCATGTTCCTGAACTGCTGTTAATCTACAAATGCCCTGTTGTCAAATCGTACTCTGTGGAGAAAGAGCTGGATTGCTCTTGTAACAAAGCAGCCCTTGGAAATAATTATACTGACTCAATTAATAGCAGGGTATCATCACCGGGAAAGCAATGCAGTGTGTCCAGGTTCCTGAGTTTGTTGGTGTGAGTGACAATAGGATCAGGCACTCTGTGTGAAAACAGAAATTTTGCTGTGGATATTTAAACCTTACAAAGGCAAAGGGCTTAATGCACTTTGTGTTTAAATGCAAATAGTCCTGGTCTCACAAAAGGAGACAATAAAAGAAATAACTAACAAATGCTGCTTGATTCATCAGCTGGAAGACCGTTATCTAAAGAGCCTGGGCTTGCAGGAATAGCTGTTATGTGCTTAGAAAGCTTTTCCTGGGACAGAATTAGATGGAGAGCATTTTAGTGAAGTGTAGAGACACTCCCAGCTGTCAAATCAGCACAGAGGTTTGTAAAGGAAATATTAAGATTGGTTTGAAGACATCCAGAGTAGAATCAAGGAGGAATTGGTTACAGAAGTGATACATATGTGATAATCACCAGGAGCACTTGTAAATGCTGACAAATGCAAAGTGTATATGGAGCCCTAAAGGCCTGTGCTCTTAGAGCCTACAGCCAAGCACAGAAAATCTGTCCCAAGATGATGCTTTAATGCCCTGCAAGGGAACCCACAATATGTAAAGGACTTGACAGGTGTCATTCCTTGAGCCTCCTGTCATAGCACAAGTGATCCCAGCCAGGCTATTTGGACATGTGCATTTTGTGGCTTTTGAGTAAGAGAGAAAACTTGATTTCAGACACAGTCATTCTTTTAGTGTTTTACCCTCCCATAAGGTTTTCTGCTGCATTTTGTAACTTTTAATTCGTACACTGGGTTCCCTGTTGCAATCATTTTAGTCAGTCATACTTGCACACCCTGTAGTTTGTTTTAGTAGGAGGTTATTTCATGTCAACACTTGCATGGTGACTAAGCACCTGTCTTGAGGTTTGTTGGCTGTAAACATATAAGGTGTGGCTGCTGCCTAGTAAAAGGCAAGTCTAGATTTAGACCTTACCTTCCTTCAATGATTTGTTGCTTTTTCTTGTTATTTAAGGAGGAAAATATATTCTTCTCCTTCCATGTCAATGTCAAGACAACACAATTTTTCTAAACTCCTTCCAGTAGGCTGTGTATCTGATACCACATTCTGCCTTCACACACAATCTCTGACAGGTCTCTCTTCAGGAATTACAGAAGTTGTTGAATACTTAATTCAGTGAGGCCGGAAGTTCTACTTCTACTTGTCTTTCACTCAAATCTTCACTTGTGATATTGTTCATGCTCCTGTATTAACCACCCAAGGTAGGAATATTTCTGAAAATGACTAGACCCACTGGGGGATGTAGGAAGCTGTGAAGTAGACAGTGAGTGCTCCTGTTGCAAAATAACCTTTTCAGAAATAGCTTTATCCTGAGCATGAATTGCTAACATCTGGCTCAGAAAGTGTGCTTCCACAGCAGGAGTAGATGTAAGACTGAATCAAGGAAACCTTGTGCAGCTCACCAGCACAATAATTATTGATCAAGGGCTGTGATTACACTGGTTCCAAGTACCATTTTTACTGTTTAATTTCTGCTTCTGTGGATACTCTTCCTCGTTCCTCTCCATAGGCAGACAGTCACCAAATGACCTGTACACCAAACAGGGCACGTAGCCCCTACTAACTGGTATTGCTGAAGCGCAAAGGCTTAAAACACTTCTCGTTCCAAATTACTGTAATTATAGGACTGCTTGTTCTTGTTACATGTGTAAAGGTCTAATGATTTTTTTTCCTCTCAGTATTGCCAAACACCTGATCTCAGGGATCCTCTGTACCAGTTAGCTGTCACGTTACTTGGGTGTTGCCTGAAGCGCAGGTATGCCGATGAGCTTCTCTATCAGATGCCCAGTCCTTTGACCGTGTAATACTAAAATTCCCTTTGGCTTTCCTTTCAATCATTCTGACCACGCCCTTATGCGCTACTTAGTTTTAGACATGTTTTGCAGCAAAGGCTCATTTTTTCGCTGTTAGAATTTATCTCGACCACACAACTGTAGACGTAATGAGAGAAAAACGCTCTCCTCACTCAGCATGTCTCCCTCCTCAGAGCGTTCTGCCAGCCCCAGCAGAACGTGGGGCAGTGTCCTACCTAGTGTCCTGCCGTCCGCGGCAGCTGCCTGTGACACAGTGACAGCGCTTTGGGCAGGGATCGAGCTCCCACAGCTGGGGCTGCCACACTGACAAAAGGGCTTTCGGCAGGGATCGAGCCCCCACAGCCGCCACACTGACAGGGCTTCCCATGGGGATCGAGCTCCCACAGCCGGTACCGCCACACTGGCACTGACAGCGCTTTCTGCAGAGGGACCGAGCCCCCACAGCCGGGGCCGAGCTGCGGCCGCCCGGGCCCTCCGCGCTCGGCGGTGACGCGGCGGGGGCNTGCGGGCTCGGCACGGCCGCGGGGAGCGCGCCCCGCCCGCCGCCGGCAGTGCCCGGGGGCCGCAGAGCCCGCACCGAGCCGCGGCTCCGCAGCCGCCCCGGCAGCTTGGCCTGGCCCGGCACAGTGGCTGGAAGTCCAGGCTGGGGCTGCCTTGGCCTGGCAGTGGGCGGGGGACAGACAAGGCTCATTTTAATATGCTTCGAGCTCATTAAGTAACTCCAGAGCATCCCTGCTTAAGTCTTTCCTCTCTGTGAACCTTTGGTGGAAGAGGTTGGACTGAGATGTGGAAAGAGGAGTGATTGGGTATTCCAGCAGTTAAATTACAAAATTAAAAAAAAAAAATTAGGGTTATTTCATCATATAGCATGAAGAACAAGTCTTTTGCTACTGGCCTGTGGTTTCACCTGTTAACACAATATAGTTTGTAATGAATATGCAGAAAATATTAATATAATAGTTAAAGTGTAATAATTGTTAGTTGCTTTTTGTATCCATTGTTAAGAAGACATAAATAAATTTTAAAAGTTTAATGACTTGTCTACTGAAACTGTAATACTTAAGCTTTCCAAGATAGCAAGTGCATTTGGTGACAGTAATGTCAGTAGCCAGTCCTGTGAATATATTAAGTATGCTGCATGTTCTTATTATTGATTAACTTTGATGGTCACAGGGGAAGAAAAACTAAGAAGATGGGGAAAATGTGAGGAAAAGAATTATCAGTGGTATGTTGTTCAGTTCAAGCTCCATTTCTTGATAATAATTTAGGGTCTGATGGTGAGTTTGTTACTACTGTTACAAACTTCTGACTTAAAAGGGCAAACTCTATAACCACTTTTAAAAAAGTGTTCTTGTTATTTCAGGGAACATTGTGTACAAATCCACAGTTCCTAAAAGGCTGTGGAACTGACTGATAGGCTGTGGGTTTGGAAGTAGAAACTGCAAAAGGATGGCCTAAGAGGCAGGAGTTGAAACAGGAAAAATTCTTTGAATTCTCTCTGGGGGGGCTAGAAACAATCTTTCATGCAATCTTTCCACTCTGTAGTGCTGGGATGTAGCAATAGGCCTTGGCACTTGCTCCAGTGCAAGCTTCTCGATGACAGCAGTATTGTAGTTGCTGATCCAATATTGAACTCTATCTGGGAAGGAATCAGATTTAAAAGCAATTGAGAGAGGGGGTTACTGATTGTAGAAGTGTGAATTTACCACTGATGGATCTACTGTAAGTATATATGTTCCCTAAGGATGATTTTAAGAACTGTCGCTGACCTACATTTTCTTAAGAGACATTCCAGTAAATACTGTGTGGCTGAGCACACATTCATCCAGTGTGCTTTGCAACAGACTTTCTTGCTATTACAGGGATTTTCATCAAATGATGCAGAACTTGCATATCTTAGTGTTCCAGTCAGTCTCTGCATTTTAAAATTGGCTGGATTTTTTGCTCCCCAGTCCTCATCCTTCTTGCACATGTGACATGTTAAAATAAGCTTTTTAGGAATTACTGTGATGAGGATGATGGAAGGGCTTAGAAGAATCATTTAGGGAAGCATTCTAAGTGCTGGCTTATCACAGGTGTTTGGAGGAAGAGAGAAAAACCCACATACACAAATGAATAAGATTCAGAGGTATAAGGCTGCATTATACAAACTTGAGATGAATTTGGAGCCCATACCAGGTGGGAATACAGAGTTAATCCTGATTTATCAGACTGGCATCTAGACTTCTAACTTCTCATGTAAGTTCAGTTTTTAAATAAGTTTTTATCTTACAGTAAACAGATTCTCATGATCAAAACACTCGATCTGTTTGGAGGTTAACACACCTTAGTAGAAAGGGGAGTTAAATTTGGTCGTACTGTGTGCGTGGCAAGTTAGCCACCTGATCTTAAGGAATAAAGAAAGAAGTGCTGTTTAAAGGACTGTTGTCAACATAGTGATAACTTCAGAAATGTTTTGGACCAGGGATGGTCACAAGACCCAGTGTAGCTTGCATTTGCATTACCTTTTGTGTAATGACCTTACTTTGCAGTTGCACTCTGTGCTTACCCAATTAACAGAGGGGGAACTGGAGTAGAATCTTGCAAAATATGGAGTGTTGCTCGTGTATGGGTAACTTCTGTTCTGCTGCCCAGGTACTGACAAAACTGCTGCTTCAAGGAATCTCACGTCTGATAACAGCTGAGCTGCACGAATACATCCTTGTAACTCTTGGCCATAGTTGTGATGGCAGCAGCTCTCAGATTTGGAGAGTCCCCAACTGGCTCAGGTGAATGGTGATTCTGTGGAACAGCTTTGCCAGTCTAGCAGCTCGTTAGTGCTCACACAGCTTTCCTTGTACCTGTTTGTTGGCCACTTTGTGGAGTCCTTTGTCTTGCTAAAGCATGAGGAAATAACCTGGTGAGGAAGAAGTTATTAATTTTGTAGTTGAATTACTTTAATGGAGCAGCTGGCACAAAGAACATGGAGAGTGGTACCACATTACTTGGATTAAGTTGTTTTTTAACCTGGTCTGTGCATGCTCAAGGTGCCTTAGTAGCAGGAGCTACTATACCTGGAGCTCATGTTCATTCATACCAAGGGAGCAACACAAGGGACCAAATTGCCACAGATAGTAACTGACAGCAAAATACTGCAGTGCAATTGCTCAGTTTTCTGAGGTTTAAATAAAAAAGCATTGAGGTTGTATTAATGTAATAGTGATATCAGAGAAGAAGAAACAGGTGAAAGTCAAAACCTTACTTGCAGAGCCTGCTTGAAGGCCTGATATAAAGCACAATGCTCATTAAAATCTAAGGTGATTGTCTCAGATTCCTTTCCTAAGTGTTTTGGGGGAAAAAGAGAGTAATTATGATGCTGACTTGCTTTTATGCCTTTTTAGAAGTGTGTTCAGTTTAGCCAGGATGATATAATCATACAGGAAAATCTCCTTTAAGAACCAAAATAATCCACTGAATGCTTCTGTTCTAAAATATCTACTAAAAAGGTATATTGCATATATTCTGTGCGTTTACTTCTGCATATTTGCTTTATATTTAGATGAACTGTAATTTTTTTAAACTTCTCTTATCAGTTTGGTGATGTTCAACAGGCTTGTCTTTAATGCTCATGTCAAGTAGTTTTTGTGGCTATTCTTTCTCCTTCATTCTCTCATATAGTCCATCGATAATCACTGCATGCTATCTCGTGTCTTAGACACTTTTGGAGCTAGTAACCCATCCTTATAAGATCAGTGTCAGATGCACTGAACTCTTTACCTTTTAGAGCTGACTCAACACAATAACTATATCAATGTTCTGATACCTTCTGCAAACAATTTGTTAGGTATTTGGCTAAAGTTTTCTAGAAAGACACCTAAATGAAGTTTGTTAATAATTGATTTACATGCAAAAGAGCTTTGCCTGTGAATTCCTGCTGACTGCTACTGAGCTGTGTATGTTTGTATGGTCAGCTGGCAAGATGTCAGGAGTGATTTAAATGTTTATGCCTCATGTGATCCAAGGTATCTGGAAGTATCATGTGAGACGTTGTTTGCTTTCTTGTTCCTAATTTTAAACAAGGCCATTTCTATGGCAGTCCAGGGAGTCTATGAGCTACTTCAAGACATTCTTCTCAGAGGCCTGGAGTCAGAGTTTAAAATTAATTTTCCTGGAAAGTTGGTTCATTTTGAAGGAAGACTAATTTATAGAACCAAAAAGACAACAATTATTTGAGGAAATAATACTGGTTAAAAAGTTATGATAGTTGATAAATACCCAAAGGCATTTGCATTTCAGATAAAAGCAGTAAAAAAGTACCAACTGCTGGCCCTCTCTTCCCCCGCCCCCATAAAAAATATATTGGCTCCCCACTCTGTTATTAAATAGACACTTTTTTTTTTCTCTTGGGATCCTCGTATTTGGACACTTGTTGAATGATCTTTTTTCTTTGTTATCTGAGAAGTCTTAAGGCAGTCACTTTTACGGTGCAATTTGCTTATTGTCTCTTGGTGGGAACTGTGAATCTGTCATTAAGACCTAAGGATAGTGATAGGCAGGAGTAGGAAGGTTTCCTAAAGCTAATTGCTGCAATTCACTGTCTGTTACCTCTCTTAAACTTTAATGATATTTCTAAATGTGCTTTTCCATACAGTTTAGTCATATAAAAACACATCCCAGAGGGAGATTTACTAGTTTTCTCAGGGCACGTGAGACCAAAAAATAAGCCAAAGATACTGTAAATATTGGAAGTGAATTCGACTTATTGATCTATTAGAGTGAGTTTTGTTTGGATTAGCATCTTTGTGAAAAAGGAGGATGCGCTAGAACTGATAGAACACAAAATTGTGCGGAAACACATTTTTCTGCTGAATAAGAAATCTAATTTTTCCAAATGTTGCAGTTCTGAAATCAACAGAAGAATTACGTAGCTGCAAATTGGGGAAGCAGGGTACTGCTGAAGATCTTGTCTTGGACATCCGGTCTTAACTAGTGCTGATGTATTTTGCAGAACTTCACAAGCAAGTTATTTTGGGGTCATTCTGCAGGCTTTAAAAAGTAAAAACTCTCTTGAATATTTCCAGCAAAAAGGCTTAGAAACCGCAGATATTGGTAGATGAGAGGATGAGAAAAAAAATCCCATACAGGTTATTCTGCCTGCAGGTACATCCTCTGTATGGCCTGAAAACAAAGGGAAAGATGTTTTTCTACTGCTTTGAAGTTCCACCACAGAAAATTTGGAGAACTGTGTCTTTAACCTACAGAATTAATCTTCAGCGTGATATTTTTTAACCTGTTACTTATAAAAAACCACTAAGTAGTTCTCCAGCCAAAATGTAAATCATTAACACTGTTAAACTGAGTGGGTTGAGGACTGAAGATATTGCATGTTTTTTTCATAATCTCAAAAACCAAAATTTGTATTTTGTTTCCTATAAATTCATCATGAATCGTCTTCAGTTTGCAGAGTATACTTTAGAAAATAAAAAAGCCCCAAGGTGTGAATGATAGTGTCTAGCAGCTTCACTGTTAATATGGAAATGTAAACATGACAATAACATTTTTGTTAATGCCTGCTTTATAAACAAACTGGCATCATACTTGTACGTGAGAATTTATTTTTTAACTACAGTTTTTATCTTTGTCCCTTATCTTTTGTTTAGAACTGAAAAAGCACCATTTTTCATCTTGTCCCTTATCATCCCTTGAATAAAAGTCAGTATGTCATGTTTCTCATCTTGTGTCCTGAATTGGACACAGGAGCACAGCTTCTATCCTCCAGAAGCTTGAAGATAAAGTATCTTAACTAAATGAAAGTTGCAGTTAATCTAAGATCATTTTATTAAGTCCAAGTGAGGCTTTGTACAGTTTCCTGCTTTCGGTGCTTTTGTTGGTAGATGTATCTTGACTATAATCTGAAACTGTGAATCTTCAGCTGTGAGTTTTCCCTACTCTGAGCAGGACTGCTTGTGATTGATTGAGTGCAGTTTGGAAACCTCAGCAAGTTCTCCAAACTCTTAATACCCCAGGTGTTTGTCTAAGTCTTTGAAGGGTTTCTTTGCTGGAAGAACTTTATTTTTACCCAAGGAAGTGAGATTCTAGGCTAGAACAAAATGTCACTCTTCTTTGTTTTGCATTGAAACTGAAGACAAATCAACCTGTTCTGTCCTTGGCAGGTCTGCTGCTGAAACTGGCCGGTCATGAAAGATTGATATAAATAGAATTACATTCTGTTCCTTTTCCAATTAAAAGCTTCTGATACAGCAGAAGCACGAGACTGGAACAAGTTGTTGCCTTAGTTTTCTAGGCAATTACTAAGTAGGATTTTGTGAGGTTACAAGACTGAACTTCAGTAAACTCTTTCTAGGTGTGATGCAATGCAGTAATCTCCCTTACTATGCTTTCCAGTATATCAGAGTCCTTGAAATATGACCTAAAATAAACCATGGTCAGCTACTGGGCCTTTTAACGTTTCACTTAAGGCGACAAAAATAAAGCCCTTAAAAATCTAATGAGAAAGTAGAGCTAGTTAATAAAGAAATCTTGAGGTACATCTCGTGGTGGGACATAACCTGCAGTGGTTGGAGGTTGTAAGAGTGTGGTTATCTGAAGTTTTGGCCTTTTTCAGTTCTGCAATAATTTTTTTCTAGAAGCACATCTAGTTTTGCAGTTAAATTAGACATTCTGCTAAAAGATATTATCTCTTTCCTTAAACCATTGCTAAGTATCAGTGTATTATAGAACTTGAAGTGTTTTGATTACAGAGTTTACTGGGGGATAGGAGGGAACAAATCTATGGGTAGACCTGCATTAAAAAAATCTTCAAAACTAAACATTGACAAGCACACCCTAAAAAGAGGGCTTTGTGGACCTGAAAGGAGTGGAGGGAACCCTTAAGAGGTGCCTAACTTCTAAATTTTTCTAGTACAGGAAAACTTTTCAGTTACTGGGAAGTTTTTGCCTCTCTGGTTCCTGATGTAAAAATGACTAAATGTAGCAGAACGTAAGAAGTTTCTCTGAAAATTTGATGCTGAAAACTGTTAGTGTTTGGTTAAGACTATTCTAATTTGGGAGAATATTCCTGTTTCCATCTAGGGTTTAAAAAATAATGAAGAATAAACTTTAGTCAAAGGAATACTGGCATTTAGTATATGCCTTAAGAAGGTGCAAATACTCAAGACTCTTTCTTACTGATGTAAGATGTCCAAAGGAAAAAAAAGTAAAGCTGTTGTTGTCAAAACCTGAATGTAAAAATACGAAACTGCATTTTAATGTTGTTAGCCAACTGTGTCTTGTGTTGTAAAAGTCTGGTCTTATGTGAAGAAGGGAAGATAAATAATATAAATGGATCTTTTATTTTTTACATTTCTAACATCAAATTGATAGTTTGCAGGCAACTGTTTAAAGAGAGCAAGGTTGTGTAGTTGTTACACTCTGAGAAAAAAGTTCTTTCAGGAAGATTGAGTTCGTACTTGAAGACACATAAGTTTGGTAATATCCTAGACAATCTTTTTTTTTATACCCATGGCCTTACATGCTCCTGTATAGTCTGCTCTTAATTAATAAGTTAGGAGCTGTTCATCCAGATTCATTCTACATGTTGGTTTCTCAGCTAATGAGCTTTGAAAAGTTATAAATATTTTCAGTGGAAAATGTATATGTAGTACCTTCTTCTTATGTAGTATTTTTTTTCTCCGATTACAAAACCTAATGGTGTCTCTGGATGCAGTGATAATGTATACAAGGGCTACAGTATTTAGCTGTGTATATTACAATAGAAAATGTTATATGCTTTAATTAACTGTCTCCTTTTTATATCTCTCTCTCCTTTTTATACTTTTCAGTTCCAGGGGACTTAGGTAATCAGTTGGAAGCAAAGTTGGATAAGCCATCAGTGGTGCACTATCTCTGCTCTAAGAAGACAGACAGTTATTTTACACTCTGGCTGAATCTAGAATTGCTTCTGCCTGTCATCATTGACTGCTGGATTGATAATATCAGGTAAGATCAGAAGTGTTGCTCTTTGCACTTACATCCTTTCCTTAGGCTGACATGCAGAATGGCTGCCTTTGAAATTCCTTTTCTTATTCAAGAAATGAGAGTGAGAGGAATGACTTGGAATTCTGCTGAGTTGGCTAACAGGATGGATCTGAAGACGTGGCTCTGTTGCATCTGAGGTAGTTGTAATTGCTGATGAGGAGCAGAGGCTCTCTTAGTTTCTTCCACTTTTTATTCTACCAGTGGCTCAATGTAGGTTTGAGCACTTGTTAGACACCTCTATGGCCTTATCTCAAGGAGGAAGTTTTCTGTTTTTTTTTTTTTTTTCTTTTTGCTGCCAAGCAATAGGATAAGAGGAAATGGGCAGAAACTGATGCACAGGAAGTTCCACCTGAAATATTTTGGTTTGAAAAATAGCCTTATTTAAAGCTTTCATGCTATTTAATAATTCAATCTACTTCATTAGTGTTCCTGTAAAAATAATATAAATATATGTATGGAAACAATAAATAATTAGCTGGTGTAATTAAAAACTATTCTGTTGGCATGTTGCTCTTTTATGAATGTACTAAACTGTTGTAAAGCACGCTGCTTTGTCTTGCCCTGTGCCTTATGGATTAGAGAGATTTTTTGTTAAGAGATTTGTGTATCAGTTTAGATTCTCAGGCTCCATCTAGGGGCAAAAACTTGCATTCAGAAATGGCAATTCTATTGATAGGTACTAAAAACAAACCAGCCCCCAACTATAATAACAGGGATAATTAAAGAAATAAACTCCTTACTCAGTGATCTAGATTCTTCACATCCTAAGTTGATTTGAAAAATACTTACACAACACTCAATACCTCAATGTGTTTCCTGAGGTGCCAGTTGTTATTAATCAGGAAATAAAGCGTTTCCTTATGCTGATATGAGTGTTTCTAGTTAAACAGAAATTAATTATTTTTAGGTAGGTTAATATTTTGGATGTCTGATTTAATAGGTATTTTATGTCCTACTGCCACATTCCTATGCTCTTAATAAGTTTTTTCCATTTTGTGGCTTGATGCAAAGTCAAGTGGTATAGAACTATATAAAGTAGCTTATATTTTAAATATGAAGTTCAGTCACACTTCCATATGCTCAGTTTTACGGAGACAAAAAGTCTTAGATTCTGCACGTAAAGCATGAAAGTAATTGTTTGCATTGTATAACCTCTTAACCTCTTAGTGCGAGTACTCTGATCATGTCTGCTTGGGTTGGGTTTTTACCTCCTTCTGAGTAACAGCACTTAAAGTTCTTGTACTGCACTCAGAATGTAAGACCCAGTGTAGTTGAGGGTTGTCATGTGGCAATAAAACATGTTTCCTGGTTTTTTTCATTGTTTTTCTTCCCTTCCTCACCAGGTTGGTATACAATCGAACAAGTAAGATCACAGAACCTCCAGATGGAGTGGATATCAGAGTCCCAGGATTTGGGCAGACCTTTTCCTTGGAATTTCTTGACCCAAGTAAAAGGAGCGTTGGTATGTACAAACTGTGTCTGGAGTACTTTGTCACTTGGAGGGTTTTTCTAGTTTGTCTTTATGCAAAAAGCTTCTGAAATATGATTTCAAATTACAGTTCTGTGAGCTCACTTGGCTTTTAAGAGTTTGCATTGCATTGTATTGTTTTATTTGTTGTGTGGCCTGATAGATTGAGACAAGAAGATTCCACATTATTATTTAGTATTGTATCAAATCTAAGTTTGGTGGATGAAATCTGAGTAGGCATATTGAGGTCAGATGCTTTCTGAGAATGAGATGGGTTGAATAGAAAATTCTGTGACAGAAGCTTGAGAAGCAAAACTGAAATAAAAGCACAGGTTCTGAGTAAGGTGTTCTTTGGCCTAAGGAATGGGTTAATTGGATTGGGAGATACGGTACCACAATGTGTGGATCTTTGCATTTTGCTGGTGTCAGAATAACTATATAATTTCATTTGTGCTGCAAGAGATTTCTGCATTAATGTGTTTGCAGGGATTTTTGTTTGGTACTTTTGTAGAAGTTATGTTTCAGAAAACACTGAGTTTAATAAGCTTTTGTGAGTTGTTTGCTGTGGTAGAGACTGGAGGAGTTGAATATTCAGTAATGCGCTGAGCTTCACATGCTGCATAACATGGATCTGTTCTTTAAAGGTAGTGATGTGCTTAATGATCTGCACTAGGTCACTCTTGTAACTAGAACAGGGATATGATTAAATTCTCCACTTGCTCAAAACTTAAATATGGCTCTTGATGTCCAGTGGAATGTTGTGACACTGTTATTGGATTCATTTAGTCCTGGTAATTCTTAAATCCTATGTGTCAAACCTTGTAAGTAACATCTTTCAATATGCAGTCTTCAGCTGTTTCCCTTTTTGTTGTTAAACCTTTATGTTCAATTACTGAAGCCTTAGTACCCTAATGTTCACTACCCCAGAGATAAAAAATAGTTTTGGGGTAGTTTCCAGAGTTCTGCCCTGGGGTACATGATAAGCATTTGTTTTCAAGAATAAATGTTGTTGAAGTCCAGGGCAGCTGTTATACCCTATCTGATATTACATTGCAATCAACAAAAGCTATGACTCTGAAAACCCCTCAGAAATTATTATGTTGCAGTTCAAGGGTAAACTTTCCTCTGCTGAGTAAAATTTATCCACTTTATGTATGCTGCGTTTGGCTACCAAAATGTTTGAGCGGTCAGCCAACTAGTAAGTTTTAATAGTGATATTCTCTCAATTTTGGCAGATAGTAAGCATAACTAACTAATTTTGTTTAATGTGTGCAGCATTCTAGATTGTTAAAGGCAAACTGCAGGTTTAGTGTGTACATATGGTGTCAGAGATAATGCCTCTGGAACTTTGTTTTGCTATAGTGTCTGACAGCTGCTTCTCACACTAACCTTGTTACTCTTCTGTTTCTCTCTTATCTGATATTTACAGGAAGTTACTTTTATATGTTGGTGCAGAGTTTAGTAGATTGGGGCTACAAACGTGATGAAGATGTAAGAGGAGCACCTTATGACTGGAGAAAGGCACCAAGTAAGTAATATACTGTTACTTAAACTAAATTTTGACTCTCCTAGCCAGCAAATAATGTATTGGATCTCTTCTCCCATACTTTGCAATTGTATCTAAAAACTTAATTTTGTTTAGTTCTTGGGGCCTGGGTCCTTCTGGATGCAAATGCAAGCTCAGTGTTGTGGTTTTGGTTTTTTTCTTCTTTAAACAACTTTCTACTTAAGACTTGGTTAAAAGCAGAACAAAACAACAGAAAAAACACGTTTCACCAAAGCATGTACACACAAAACCCCCACCCCTCCCATTTAATATTGGGATTTCTAAGGTCTGCATTATCAATTCCACAGAGAATTCAACATGGTTACTTAAAGGCTCATTTTTTTTTTTAAAGCTCAGCATTCACAATGATTAATTATCACTGTGTAATCTTTTAGATGAGAATGAAGACTATTTTGTGGCACTTCGCAAGATGATAGAGTTACTGTATGAACAATATGGAAGCCCTGTTGTCCTGATTGCCCACAGTATGGGGAATATGTACACCCTCTACTTCCTGAACCGCCAGCCCCAGGCTTGGAAAGACAAGTACATCAAGGATTATGTGTCATTAGGTGCTCCGTGGGGAGGAGTGGCTAAAACTCTCCGTGTGCTGGCTTCAGGTAGGTAATTTGAGGCTTTGCCCTGTGTTTTGTGTATAGTGCACAATACTTAAGAGGCTGTTGACTGTAAGACTGCAGGATGAGAGTTTAAGGTACCATGAAGGGAAAAATACTTTTTTGTGAGTGATGACAACGTGATGTTTCAAGCCTTGCAATCCAACAGTTATCTTTCATATTTGTGGGGGTGGACTGAGATTTCTCACATCCTGTAAGCAGGAGCTTTCTCCCTTCTTGACCTCTCCTGACCTCTTTTCAGCAGATTGTTGTCTTGTCTGCTGTTTGGCCTGATGCCTTCTCTTTCTGTCCCTTCTGCCAGTGGCCTGATTGCTCTCTGTTCACTATTGCAAAGCTACCAAGGTCTCCAGGGCATTCTGCAGTTTCCTTTGATTAAAGATCACACAGCTGCTTGAGGTTAACATTAAAGGAAATTTGTAGAGATGGTGGGGTACCTGTGTCCACAGTGTAAATGTCAGGTGGAAGTTATAACTCTACAGATTAGGAAAGTGAATCTTCGAGGTCTTGGGTTTAGCACACTGGATATGCCAGAGACTGAAAAACAAAAGAACTGAATAAAGCAGCATAATGTACTTCACTAAGTAACAGAAAATGACTGATGGAAGATGTTCACTTACCCCATCATGTGATACCATAATTACATCATGTGCTTTGACATTTAGTTCTCAGTGTTTCCGGCTTGGCTTTATGGCTGGTTTCTGACTTGCTAGCTTTGGGTGTCCACTATCTTCTTCCTAATCAAAGCTGACATCAAAAATTGGACTTCATCAAAATGCAAAACACACAGCAATAGCCAGCCATGCATGGACAGAGCAAAGAATACTTTGCTTAGCAAAGGCATTTGATTCTGAACAGTAGTGCACTATTCCGTTACTAATTAGAAAACTTGACTCAATACAACATCCCATTTACATATTGTTAAAGCTGTTGAAATGCCACTGTAAAAATTGATTTCCCATTTCCCACAGCTTTGTCTGACATATTTGCTTGCTACAGAAATGGCAAGTAGTGAACAATGTTAATATCACCCTCATAAAATGACACAATTATATAAAATTCCATATTCCCATATCTCTGTTGGATTAAACTTTTGTGCTTCTTGCCTTTTGTACGCTTTATAATGCATCTCAAGCAAAATGGCTAATTCTACTAATGCATAATGAATAGCTAAATTTCTACTAAAATATAGTCAGATATATTTTAATCTGTGTATCTGTTGTACTAAACGTCCATGTTTTTGAGCAGAAATTTAAGAATTCTGGGAGAGTTATGTGGGCAAACATAATATCAGAATGTACAGTTTTAGGCTATTTCTGTCTCAAATATCTGTAGTAAAGCACCACCATCAGCCCTTGGACTGCATTAGTCTATTTAAGAGTTTCTAAAGTTGTCAGGGTTAGTATGCTGAAGGAAGAATTGTTGCTTTAAAGAAAAATACTGCATTTCAGCAGGAAAGACAAGGCACTCTATGAATGCATTCTTTCTGCTCCCATTCCTGTTTATAATATATGATGCCAGGAACTTCTTGTCAGATCCACAGCCGTGTTATCAAAGTGGTAAACAGTACACAGGTGGAATTGTTTTCTGGAGATTTGTGATACTTTCTGCTACTGGTACAGGAGCTTTGCTGGATCCCACTACAGTGGGCAAAGACACAAAGCTCATGGAGGTTTGTTTCTATTTTTAACATGTTGAAAGCTTGAAATGCTAGCAGTGTCTTCCTTACACCTAATGTTGTGTTGTGACTGTGTCTGCTGTCTTAAATGTGGTGTTGGCCATTCTGTACTTCTTTACTTATGAGAAAAGTAAAGTATTTGAGAAGCACTTTGTAAGAGTTCCGTAAGAGAAGGCTGGGATAGCCAGGTTCTGTGTTTGGTAATTCTACTGGAAATAAGTCTTATACACATTCCTTTCACTGTTCAGTTCAGAACTTGGGCTTTCTTTGCTGAAAACTGCCAAGCAGTGTTCAGTAGCTTAGTGGTCAGAGTGCACCGTGAACTGGTTACACCACACAGTATCATGAGACCCATTTTTCAGGATCTTTGTGATTCTTGCTGTGCATTTGAGTTTTCTTTATCTGTTTCGAACTAGCAGTGTCTCCATATGGTCCTCCTAAAGGTGGCATTACTGTGCTTTGTGTCTTCTTGCTGAAGCAATAGTGCCACCCCGTGGAATTCAAATAACACCAGGAATAGTGATTTCAGTTGCAGCATTTCAGTTTTTATGGCATGATTGACCTGGACCACTATGTGCTGTAACCACCTGGATCTAATAATGGAAAATAAAATTCAAAGTTCAGTTGACAAAAGAATTTGTGTGACAGCCACTGTGATAATGAAAACAAACAAGGAATATAAACTTGTGCCTGCCTCAGCGTTTTGTTTGGTTTTTTTTTTAAGTGGTCACTGTATTTATTAAGCAGCTTTTGATTTTGTGAAGATGGAACAATTGTTAAAATATGCAGAAAGGTGCATATAGATTATCACTTAGTCATGTGTTAGTTTAAGCCATTTGTTTCAGTCATTCCATCAGCTCATATTTAAATTTTGGAAGTTATTGAGAGTCATTTTACAGAACTTAATTTATGTGGCAATCATAAATGGGGAAAAACTTTTCATATTGTCACTGTAAACCAGAGGAACAAACTTATTACTCATTATCACCATGAGTGCTAGTAATTGCTGCTGATTAAGATTGATGTCGTACATATGGATAATGAAATTCCACTTTTTTCCCTAAGGTGACAACAACAGAATCCCTGTTATCAGTTCACTCAAGATCAGAGACCAGCAGAGATCAGCAGTTTCCACGAATTGGATGCTCCCCTACAACTACACGTGGCCTCCAGACAAGGTGTTTGTAAGCACTCCCACAGCTAACTACACACTCCGGGATTACTGGGAGTTCTACAGGGACATTAACTTTGAGGATGGCTGGCTGATGAGGCAGGACACGGAGCACCTGGTGTACGCCATGACCCCGCCCGGGGTGCGCATCCACTGCCTGTACGGCACTGGCGTGGAAACCCCCGACTCTTTCCATTATGAAAGCTTCCCTGACAAAGAGCCCAAGATTTTCTACAGCGATGGGGATGGGACAGTGAACTTACAGAGTGCCTTGCAATGTAGAAGGTGGGTGAACATGCAGAAACAGCAAGTGGTGATGCTTGAGCTTCCAGGAAACGAGCACATTGAAATGCTGTCCAATGATACTACTATCTCCTATGTGAAAAAGCTGCTCTTTAATTTGTGATAACCTTGTGTTGAATATTTTCAACAAGTGTAGTTCTTTTCCTCACCTGTGATGCCTTCCCTTAAATATGGGGAAATGCCTTTTAATCCCTTGATATTTAGATATTTGAATTATTTATTTTGCTTTTTTAAAAGGTTATGTTCAAGTTGCTTGGTGTTCTAAATGATCATTTGTCTCTGATTTGTGTTTATGATGCTTCATGGTATTTTCACATTCTGCAAACTTTGTCAAATATGCATTTTGGTGCCTCTGGTTTTGTGTCTAATGGTCATACAGACTTTCATTTGGAGATTGTGCAACCCCTTGCACATACCACATGGAGTCATAGATCCCAGAGTTCCTTTGTGTGGTCTTTTCAGGTTTGGAGTGGAAGGCTAGGAAGGATGGCAATTTTGGCTGCCCAAGGGAATGGTATTAACAATTTGGCAAACTCGGCAAGCTTTTTAAAAGGTCTTGCATATTCTGATCCACAGTTTCCAGTGGATTAGTTTATAAATGTGCATATCTACTAGGTAAAATAGGGAAGAGGTCTGCCTGGAACTGTGCTACCATTGTTGTAATCCAGACTCTTATTTATTACAGCCTGAGGGGAAAACAGATAGATGTGTGAATTATTTGAAACTTCTTTATTAGGTGCCCTACTGGGTTATTTTAGAAAGAAGAAATTGTTTGCTCATCAACTTCTAGAATCCCTGATCACATACAGTCTGGAGTCTGAGGAATTCTCAGCCTGTGCTTTGTTTCACAATGAGGGAATGAAGCTAAACTGGTTGGTGCTTGTAATAACTGTAGCAGTGTAGAGTAGCACATAAATCAAAGCTAATTGAATACCGGCAAACAATCTATAAGGTATGGAATTGCATTTCTGGGTGGAAAGCAACCTCCTGTAGTGGAGATGATAATGGATGGTGGGCAGTATTCAAGGAGAAGTGGAGTGGGAAATGGAAGCCAACATAATGTTGTATGGAGTATAAACCTTGTTCTCAGTCAAATACTTTGGCTCTGATCCAGTTACCTGACTAACCAGTGATTAGATCAACATCGCATTCCACTGAAAAGAAATTTTTTGCTTTACGACTAAAAGTAATTTCCTATAGATTACAAGTTTCATTTTTGCTGTTTCAAGAAGTTGGGACACATGGTTCCTTAAATGTTTCTATAAATTGCTGAACGTGCAATTCTGTAATTTCCTACAGTGTTCTACTCAATGTTAAACTCTGTTTCAACTCTGACCTCCACAGAAGTGCTGGCCTAAAGGGCATCATATTTACCACCTTGATTACAGAAGTCCTGTTGGAGAAGTAGTTATACTCAAAAATTCTCTTGCTTGCTATAAAACTAGTCACCCAGTTACACTGCACTTAATTTTCTGAAAACACAGCTTTGAATGCTTTCAAAATGCTAGGTTCTCCAAGAAAAATATTTTAAGAGTTTCAGAAATTCATCAAACTACTAAGGATTCATTACTTAGGAAGCTGAATTTGTCTAAAGGCTAAAGTTTTAACTCTTTTGGTAGCGTGCCTAAATTGTTTTCTGCTTTTGGACATATCAATAAGATGTGGGTGGGCTTGAACTCCTGCTATTGTAGAATGGAACCAGAAGGTAGTTTTAAGGCCTTAGTTTTAATTCAGTCTCTTGTTAATTCAAAACAATTTGAACAAGAGTCATCAAGTGAAATACCTTACTAGGTTTTAACTTCCTTATGTGGCTTTATTTCCCCCTCTGCATATTTTCCTAGTGCTTATGTTGAGGGAGTGCAGACATTTTCCTGTTTTTTAAAACAGATCATTAATCTTGTCCTCACTTGCCCAGGACCCTACAGTCCAGCAGCAATATTGCCTAGACTTTTCCAGAGTAAGTATGGAGTTGCCCACAGTCTGTGTAATGTTTAATTGTTGAAATTTAAAAAAAAAAAAAGCCCTTTTGCCAAGTGATCTATTTTATGCAGGGCTTGTCAGCTGGATAAGCTTCAGGATTGTGTTCCAAGACTGCTTGAAGATGATAAAGCTCTTCCTTGGTCTGACTCAATTTTTGAATAAATGGCTATTGGAATAAATTACAGAAAACAGCTAATCACAATCTGTATTTCTTGCTGAAGGAGAATGCCTGTTAATAAGCACAGGATTGAGTGGAGCTGGAGGCTATGTTGCAGGATACCAACATAGATATCAAGGGCTGAAAAATGAGAAAATAATGTAGGTAAACAATTCTTAACCTGATCTGGAGAATGTTTGTAAGATTAATTTGGATCCTTACCCATTAATCAGTAGTATTTTCAGTCTCATAGCAAGAATTTAGCTGCAGGGTTTTTTTTGTGATTTGAAATTCCAAAATTCATGATTCAAAAAATGCTTGTTATTTTTCCTCTTTTTTCTTTAGTACTTTTAAAGTACACTTTTTGTGACCCAAAAGAAGAAAAAAAGCACAACTCTTATTCTTCTCTAATTTTGGCAACCTAGTACTGTATTTCTGAGATTAGGTTAAAAGATACAGCCAACTAAAGATTTCTAAATCAGTTTTCCATTAGTAGACAGGGCCTAGAGTGTCTCCTTTAAATTGTGATAGTTGATGTGGTAAAATGAAGCTGAAGGTTTTTCAAGGTTTTTATTTGCTTGTTCTGTTGTTTGTCACTATAAAGCCTTTTTGTGCTGTTGTAAAGAACTGTGTGTACCTGAGTCCTAAGTACTGTATGACAGCAAGCACAGCACCTCTGGTGTTCTTTGATTGGATGTGGTGCATCTGCAGGCTGTAGTTTTATGTCCAGAGAGTGTGGGGTTTTTATGGATTTTTTTTTTCCTACCAAATGATCATCAGCCCTTTCATTTGCAGTTTCTTGCATGTTAAGATGCAGTTCTCATTGAAAAGTGAATGCATTATTGCACTCTGTGTGTGAGGAGTGGCTGCTCTCTGCAGCAGATCCTCTGCAGGGACTGTACTGAGCATTACTGTTACAGCATTGAGCTGTTTTGATTCTTTAGAGGACAGAGGTCTGGAAAAAAATCTTTAAGGAGAATGTGGCACTTTGAAAAGAGGATTAACTCAGGTGCTTTGCCACACTGCACAGCTGAAATGTTTAAATTCACTAATGTATCTTTGTTATACCTAAAGCATTAATTATGTGTCTCTTTCCATAATTTTTACATAGTTTTATTCTTCCAGGATCTTTTCAGAAACCGAAACTAGTCTTGAGGACCAAATATGTTTCTTATTTTTGACAATGTGTATAGAAAATGCTGAAGAAGCTTTCAGCTGTCGTTGTACTTCTGAAGAGGTTCAGAGTCACTATGTGATTCTGTATAAAAACAGAAAGCTTCAATAACTAGCAATAATTGCAAAGGATTTGCAGACCAAAGGAAGGAATGTTTGGTAATTAAGGTAGTTCTTGGAGCACAGTGTGTTCAAGGCCCTCTTAAATTCAGGGAATGTTTGGCAGTGACTTTGCTGCTCTACACTAACCAGTATTTTGTACAGAAAATATTCTGAGGCCTGGCATTTTATATGTTCTTGTGTATGAATGTGTTCAATAGATTTTGAATATTTTATTGTCAAATTTGATAATATAATAAAGTTGATCTAATACAGATTGTCTCCTGTTGTGAATAATGTGCTGTCTCAGTTCTCAGAGGAAATGAAAACTTGGTGCTGTTTTTCTTCCCTGAAGATGCTTGGTGTCTCTCACAGTAATTACTTCTTGCTTAATCTCCCAAATGCACCTACTGTCTTTTTGTACATTTGGAGTTCACTGTTAATTGTTCTTGAATTTATGGAGATGTGGGATTGAGACTATTTAATTTCTTTTTCTTGCATCTTACTTGCTTGTCTTGTGTTTAAAAAAAAGTTCTCAGGATACCTTATTCTGCTCAGGTAATTATTTTGAAATTAGTTCCTCAGTCGTGAAGTGTTTTAAATGCCTGCAGTTGCCTTTGTACTGTTAGTTTCCAGTTTGATCCACAAACTCATGCATGATGACCATACAGTTTTGTAGTTGTATAAAACAGTATTTTTCCAATTAGTAATAGTGCATTGTGGCTCTGAAAAAACTGTAATGCTAGACAGTGATTCTGTGAGCATCTGGGTTTTTTTAACATGACTGTAATACCAATTGAGTGTTAGTGACTGTTGTTCCTCTCTGTGTCCTAGATGCACTATTTGGACATCTTGTCCCAGGACAGATCTTGTTCATGACCCCATATGATTGCAGGAAAAAGGGGAATGTGACCTTCTCCCAGCGCTCTCTGTAATATGGGAAGATCCTGCACTAAAGCCATGTGCCAGTTCTTGCAAGAAACTGGGAAGGCTGAGAGCACAAGGAAGAGGAGGACAGGATGATAATAGGCTTGGGAGAGGGATGCAAAGCCATGAGAGAGACACCTGTGGTCTAATGCTGGAGTACAGGTGTAACACTGGAGTATGCACAGCTTGTGCAGCCTTCAAATAACAGAAGTACAGCTGTGCCATCTTAAATGATTTCATAAATGATGGGATTGCAATTTTGAGAAATTATTTTGAGTTTTCTCTTGCTGGAGTTGTGGTTTTCCTCCAAAGGTGTAGGTTAATAGTTTGCTTTGGTTTAAGACTAATGTCCTTTGCAGTCATTCAGATCAACAAATGACTTAAGTGGAATATTTAGCTCCCAAATCAGCATCCTTTAGGCAAAACCAGAATGTAGTATGCTCCCAGGAAATGCAAGAAATATGCAATATTTTGCTAAAATTAGTGATGTTAAGTTTGTTTTAATGGTTACATATCTATGCAGTAGAGGGTAGTAATATATAAGTTACAGAGGGGTTTTAGGTACTGTGGAATGGCATCTGTGTTAATTTCACCTGAGAGATACAAAATTGCAGGGAAATTAAGACCTGAGTTTCTTGTCCTGAAGCAATTGTACATATGCAGACTCTGACTACTGGAGGAGCTTTTTTCTATCTGATGTGAAAAGCAAGAAACTGCAACTTGATTCAAATTTGAGTAAAACAGTCTAAGGCATGAATTAGATATTTGCTCCCATTTACATGCTCAGAGTAAAGCACAGGGTGAACATTACAACTACATGGAGTGGATTGGTGTATAGTACCAGAATGTACAAAAGAGAGTCGTGTTTTGAAAAAAGTGCTGCAGATGTTGTCAGCTGTGTTTTCTTATTGCACTGCTGAAAGTTTTCACTTTGCTGGTGACTACTGACTCACACCTAGTAACCTTTCTGGGAAGGCAGATTTATTGACTAAGCTGCCATTCTGTGTATAACTAAAAATGTTACCTTATGTGAGTAAAATCAAGACAGATGGTAAATTTGACTGCATGAAAATACTATGCCTACAGATTAAGTGTTTTCATCACTATTAGTATTTTTGAGATTGTGTTATGTCTGAGGTAGTCAAAGAAGGATTGTAGCCCAGGTCTAGGCAGGTTAAGATTAACCAACAATACTGCTATTATCTCAGCTGTTCTAGCAGAGCCTTTGTACCTGTATTAAAAATAAGAGGCAAGATTACAATATAGGAAATCTCATTAAATACTTACCATGACTAGATACTATTGTGACCTGTGTGGATGAAAGATGACAGTGGAATCTGTAAACAGATCTGAGATACAGCACTGGCAAGGGAGGGCAGTAGTAAGGAGTCCTTGCCTATCCTCATCATGAAAACATACTTTCAGTGACCCAACCAAAGCATGTCCTGCATGCCAAAACATGGATTGATCAGCCCTGCTTTTTACACAGCTCAGGCCTGGAAGGACAAATTGTGTAGTGGATTGTTAAAGAGGTTTCAGTAGGAATAAAAATCATAATGCAAAGAATGATATAATCTCTGATATGTGTGAAATCCTCACTCTGGTTTTAACTGCCTTAGCCTTGAGCTCTTGTGGTATTTCTGGATGCAGGAAGTACTGTTGTCCTTGTTTGACTCAGACATAGGTAAATTGTTCAAATCCCTTTAGGTGGAATCTAATCATGTATCTTAGACTCCAAAGTTGTTCTCTTGTTATTGAGCCATCTTCAGTCTGCAGATCATTTGCAAGTGGGTAAGGGCAAAGCAGCCGTGTTACTCTTGAATGGAGGAAAGAATACTTGAGAAAAATGTAATGTGTGAATGGATGCATTTTCTGTATAACACATTCCTTGTCAGTAATTTCGTCTTGCTGAACGAACTCTAAGTTCCAAAGTAATTTATCCCCTATGAAGGTGTACGTCCTTGTTTTTTCATCTACTGGTGAGCATATGTTGCTTCACTTTTCCATGTTTTTATTATGTCTGTTAGTACTTTTATGCCAGGCTATGAGAGAGCTAAAATAGGATGTTACTTGACAAGTCCTAAAATAGGACATGATGTCAAACTGAAAGACAGTAGGTTTATGTTGAAGATTAGAAAGAAATTCTTTACTGAGAGAGTGGTGAGGCACTGGCACAGCTTGCCCAGGAAAGCTGTGGATGCCCCATCCCTGGAGGTGTGTAAGGCCAGGTTGGATGGGGCTTTGAGCAACCTGGTTTAGTGTAAAATGTCTGTTTGTTGCAGGGGAGTTAGTCCAAGATGATCTTTAAGGCTCCTTTCAACTCAAACCTTTCTATGAACATGAAAGATAAAACAACCAAATATTTCATTAAAAAGTTCCTTAGGCTCCTAATCCAGTGACGTAACCCCTTTCCTCCTGAACTTCAATTCAAACCTTTCCAACCAGGCTTTTTTCATTGAGCCCAAGTTTTTTCCTTGCTTAAATGATGCTTAAATCTCAGCACCTAATGCAAAAATAGACTTTCCAAAGCCAAACACAGCATGAAAATCTTCCACACAGAGACAGAAGCAAATTGTTGACAATCCAGTGCTATGTAGAGTCTCTTTTTGGAGAGAGACCAAATGCTTCAATAATGGCAAATTACCTTAAAGAAGCCCATGTTTTCTTAGCAGGGATGCCTATACAGAGATAGCATTTTAGCTCAAAGCTTAAGGGCATCAGGAAATCAGAAATGAGAACTGAAATGTCAGGCAGCAGGAAGAAGTGAGAGGCTGGGCTGGTAGAATGATGTCTGTGGGCTATGACATATTTGTGTTTGTTTTTAAAATCTACTTCATCAAAGAAAAAGGAGAATTCTGACTCCATGAGAGGGAAGGAAAAAACATGTAACTAGCTGGACTGCAGTTACTGGCATCCTACATCAAAATCTACATAGCAAGAGCTAGCTTAAGGCTCCTGGCCAGAAGAGTGTGATGTTAGATTGCTAAACAGTAAAGACGGTGGCTGTCTGGGAATCCTGAAGAGATCCAATATTTGCACAGGATCCATGTATAGATCATGTCTCTTAAGAGAATGTTTCCTGTGAGAAGCAGCAAAGGATCTGGATTTATATGTGGAGATAGAGTAAAGGAGACAATGTTTCTAATTCCACTTAGCTGGAAGTCGTTTAGCACTGCAGGTTTCAGGGACCTCTGCTGTTCATGGTGAGTGTCTTGCCCAGCTCTGATCTCTAGGCTTCAGCTCTGAAGATGTCTCAGTTCCTAGCTCAGGAGTTGAGACTCACCTAAGGACCACAAGTTTCACTGTATTTTGCCATTTTTTCATGTCTTCCATTTTAAGAATACAGACCATAGTTTACTTCATCTCCCTGCTCAGACCAGCCTGTGCAACAAATTCAAGGTCATCATGTTATTCCTTTTCCAGCTGTTTTTGTTATTACCTTTCTGAGGAGGATCACTTATCACCACTAAGACATGGACATAAACACACAAGACAATACTATACATCTCTGAAACAGGAGCATCACCTGACTTACTCAAGAATTTGTCTCTGTTGCAGCTTTACAGTAGAACAAGACAAGTTTTTTTACCTAATTCCTATGTTTATGATCAGTCTAGAAGGATTCAATTTGTAAAGTTATATTTACACCTTTTGTGACGATAACCCATAGGATTTAGGTAAGGAAATAGTTTGGTACATAGCAAAAGTTAGAGAGAGTTTTAACAAACTTATTTTAAAAAATTGCCAGATTTTGTTAATCCATAAAATAAATCCATTTTGTCATGTATAATGACCTGTTGGATGTATGCCCAAGTGTGACCAACTACTACCAAGTGTTTTTTCAGAAGCCAGAAACAGAGAGGTGCACAATAAGCAATACTGCAGATATGATCCTTTGCTTCTAGCCTCTGTTAAATATTTACATATTCGAAGTTTTATGTAGTTTTTCAGCTAAATACAGTTTTTGTAATAATTAAGGTTTAACATCACCCTATTTCTATACAGTGAAGCAACCAGGATTTGAGATCAAATCTACCTGAAAAAGTCATCTTATACTTAATGTAAGGCTGTTCTTGGGAATAAATATCTAGCATCAGGCCCTTAAGAAGCAAAATGCATTAATGGAATAGAGTAAGATACCATGCACTTACTCCCTTCAGAAAGGCTTTTGTAAATGCAAAGTGTTGATGTTCAGTCAGAATTTTTTCCAGAATGTTTCAAGTCAATAGAGTAAACAATTTAATTTGTTATTGTTTGTTGTTTGATTCTATTTCCTGTACTCCAGTTAGTAAATTGAGAAATTAAACTGATTTGTCTGGTTTCACTAATGAATAGAAAGGTCAGGTTCAGACTGAGGTTTTCAGAAATGTACAAACACATGAACCATAAAAATACTTCTGCTTAAAAGAAGTGGCAGGTTGAAAACAGGAAATGCCATATTTTTCTCTGCTGAAGTGAATCAAGTTGTGATAAACAATAAGAGCAGGAGGGTTTAGACCTGGTCTTACATACCATGGTTTTACTACAACAGCTCTGAGCTCCGGCTGCTCAGAGCAGCACCAAAAGAGACTGGGAAGCTCTGGCTGCTTTCAGCAAATAAGAGCAGGCTCTGGAGCTTCCTGTAAGACACAAAACTAACTGAAGCAGCCCAGAGCACAGCATTGAAAGCTCCTGAGACTTGTCACAAACTTTTACAGATAAGCTGTTAATTACTCCTTTGCTGTTGTCATGTCATCCTTACTATAATTCTGTAATGAATTGGTTGCAGAGAAAGAACTCGTTTTCTCCCAGGCTCTGTTTGTGTCATCAAGGCAAGCAGTGAGTCAACATCAGAGCAAATTTGACTTCAGTGGTATTGTGGTTTAACCCTCTGCACAGTCTTTGTTTCAAGATGCTGCATCTGCAGCTTCCCAGTCCTCAGCACAGGACCACTCTTCTGTTACCAACTGCTCAGAGTTGGTGCACAAACTTGTCTCTGTAGCAAAGTTAAAAATTATGAAATGCCTAATAATTCAAAATGGATGTAATGGGTAATTTTCAACCCACTGCACTTGTAGTTTGGGACATAGCTATAAGACTCATTTACTTTTCTAAATAAGGCACCCTATTTCAAAAGGTGTGTGGGAAGCTATGCACAAATGCAGTCAGTAGGAATTTGTATGCTAAACTCCCACATTACATTAAAATGTCCTGCACCACAGGAGGTGGTATGTAGGAGTGGGTGGGCAAACTTCAGAACAGAAGAAGGTATTGAATCACTTGAAAAATTCTCCTTACTCTTTATTTATGTATTCAATTACTTGTTCCAGTTTTTACCTCCTAAGCACTCTTATTTTACATGGTTATTTCAAAGCTGAACAGAAGTGCTATATTCTTGATGCAAACCTGTCTTTACTCCCACTTCCTCTTCTCTTTAAATTTGAGATGCAAGTTCCAAACCTAGCTTGAAGTTGTCAGTTATTATCCAGGATTCCCAAAGATGTACCACAATTCTACACTTGAATTTAAAGACAGCCATATTTTGTAGACAAACAAGTCCTGTTGAGTTGCTGTTCACATTAAACAGGAGAGGTATATGGCACATATTGCAATACAGACTTTTACTGGATGCATCAAGAAATGCAACTTTTCTCGTTGGTTCATCCAGGTGTTGAAGTGTCCCGGAGCTGGCAAACAAAATTGTCATTGGTTAAGAAACCCTCCTAGAAAAAGAGCAGTGTTTGGATTCTAGCACTGCATGGCTAGAAATGGTGGGACAATAGGTGGGTGTCTGCATGATTCTAGAGCAGCAATAGCATCAGGGCCAGCTGCTTGGACAGGCAGTAGTTATGCCATGGACCAAAGATGGCATTTTTAAGTGGTCACATTTGATTCTAAATTTGTGTGTTTATGCATTTCTCCTCTTACAGAGAATTCAAACCTGAGTTTATTGCATTTAAAACTCCCAGATTTACCATCAATCTGCTCTCTAAGTTTGACTTGCCCTGGAAAGTCAACTATGGAAGAAAGCACAGCTTCTAATTCATTACTGAAGTCTCTATTTCTGGTAATTTGCAAAACTTCTGCCTGAAAAAACTACATTTAGTTCAGAGGCTTTATATTGTGCTTTAAAATTAGCTTGTGACTTTTAACTCCAGTTCTAGATTGGCAGGGTTTCATTAGAGATGTTTCCAAAACTAGTAATTACCCTCCTAATGAGCCCTTGAAGATATTGTTTATATTTATAATTAGATTTACAGAGGACACTCGATCAGTTCAAACACAGCTGGGTGCATGATGCTGGCTGAGACAGTCAATCCACTGAAGAGTCCAGTCAGACAAAGATTACTGAGAACTGGTATCTTGCAATCTGCAAAGCTAATGAAAATACTGCTGCTTTGCATATTCCACTATAAAAACGGTGATTCTCTGCTAGAGGGAAGATTTTTTTGATTTTTATTTTTTAATCAAGCTGACTCTCAGTTGTTTTCCTGATGAGCTCTACAGTATTTGTGGATTTGGGGGGGAAAGTGGTGTCTCATTCATGGTGATACTTAGCCAAAGGACAAGGGAGAATGGCTTCTAACTGGAAGAGAGTAGGTTTAAATTAGATTTTAAGATGAATTTTATTTACTCCTTTAAGTCAGAATGGTTAGAACAAGATGTATGAGTCCACGATCTTATGGAAGCTTTCTTAATGTACACCTGATGGCCATCCATAAATAATGGGGCACAGCATAGCACCAACTAAACACAAATCTACAAACCAGTCATTACAGCAATCCCTAATGTTTCATTTCTATGTTGCTAATAATAAGCAATGTCTTTGACTCTTTAAAATCCAGAGATGTTAAGAAGAGAAAAATATTTATGTACCTGTCAGGGTGATCTGATAACTTGTAGAAGTACTTACCTATATTGTGCCTAATGATTAAATTATTCTTTACTGGGTAATTTCTTTCTTCTTCGATATATTTTACATTATCTTTCTGTGCTCCATTTATTTCAGTGCTTTTTCTACCCACAGTACAGTTCTAACCTACAAACATGCCCATGAAAACTAGAGGAGCTCCATGGAAACTAAGGCATTCCTTTTCAAACTGACTAATTTTGCTTATGTAACTGCCAGAATATGATCTGGCAGAGCTAATGCATTGATGAAGATGGCTAGAATATGCAGGCAATAATATATTTAGACAGACTGATGTTTGCTTTAAAAATTATTTTCTATAGTTAAGTGTTACTATTGTCTTCTGCAGCTGGAAACTAAACCAGGAGAGCTGTATGTTCCATTTTCTCTGTTAGAGTGAATATGCTCCTCAAGCACACCAGCTGCAGAATAGAAAGTAAAGTTATAAAGTTGTTAGTAACACTGTAATTTTCTCTAAAAGTTTGCATGGAGTCCTAAGGCTGACTGGCAAAATCTCCTTCTTAATTTAAAAATAAAAATTAATTTAAAAATTAGGCTTCATCTTTGTCACCAAGCTGCAGCAGTGTGTTCACACTCAATAATCTCCATTGCCATAGCAACACATGCTTGTCAGATCAGGGCTGAATTCATGCAGGAACCTCCTTGCAGAACTCTGCTAACCCTTAGATATGCAACTCTACAATTCTAGAACTAAACTAAAACTAGAGTTTCTTTTTACTTTTAGAAAGGTAAAATTATTATGTAATACAAGATAAACATCTCAACCCATCTGATCTCTGAATCTGTGTGACTTGCTTTCTAAGAAACAAGAGAGTTCTAAAGTGCTTAATGCAGCTAGAAACAGAAGGAGATTATTCAGGTGACAAGTTTTCATATAGTAAATTGTAAATGAAAATGGAATCATAGATTATGCTGACTTGGAAGGGACCCACAAGGATCATAGAGCCCAACTGCTGGCTCTGCACAGGACATCCCAGAAATCCCACCCTGTGTCTGAGAGCATCATCCAAGTACTCTTCCAGTTCTGCCAGGCTTGGTGCTGTGATCACTGTTTCAGTGCTCAAGCATGCTCTGGGTGAAGAACCTTTTCCTAATATCCACACTAATTCCTCCCCGGCACAGCTCCAGCCCTTCCCTCGGGTCCTGTCACAGCAAGAAGGGATCGGTGCTGCTCCTCCACTGCCCCTCCTGAGGAAGCAGCAGCCACGATGAGCTCTGTCCTCAGTCTCCTCCACACTGAACAAGCCAAGTGCCCTCAGCCGCTCCTCCTATGGCTTCCCCTCTATTTACCATTTAAATAATAGTACACAAACACTGCGTGTCATCCTGTTCTCTTTGGAGTCAACAGAGCCTCCTTCCCCTTTTCCTCTTCGTAGAAAAATGTTCGTTCACTTTTCACCTACAGTCAGTCATAAGACCCTCAAGTTCCATTGTCATTATGCACAACTGGATTAAGCAAGGTAGGGGTGCAGAGATAAATGATTTGCGCAAATTTGCATATAAAATTGGCATGAGAAATACTGTTTTGCAGCTCTGGATCAGTTATTACTGCATTTATCATTATTACATATGCTACCATTTATATTTTCATCATTACCTGATGAAAAGAAAAAAAAAGCAATAATAAAATCTCTCAGCTGATGCTGCACATTTCATCTGGTTCTGGGAATTCACCACATAGATGGCTAGGCCTGGTTTTCACTCCAGTATGCTGTGGTTTAGAGCCTTGGTACTTTTTTCATGAATCACACTCCAACTGGGTTATCACAACATTCCTAATTCAAGATGTTACATAAATACACAATTTAAATGTTAATCTTTAGAACAGACAGCATTTAAGGTCTGCAGTTAGTAATCTACTTCCACAGAATATTTCTTCTTTTCAAAAACATGTTTTGAAACCTTTAAAAATATAGAGCTAATTATGAACTTAATCTATAGTTTTAGGTTTTCTAGTCTCAGGGTCTTATTGGTATAATTGAAATCAACAAGTTCTACAATACATTTGTATCTGGGTGAAAAAAGATCCCGACTGAGTGTCCTGGGCTCCAAAACATACACTATGCCATGTGAGTACCCACACAATGTGTGTCTGTTTATTCAGGCAAGAAAAAGTATGTGCACACATACAAATTTATGTTTAATTTGCTATACTTACATACCTAGGCTACCATGCAACAGCAATGTTGCTATGGAAACAGTTTTTAAAAAAGTAGATCACACATGACAGGCAGCACAATTTTGGATGTTTTTTGTGTATATTATGCTGGGATGGATAGTGAGCATATCAAAGTAAAGGCTAACTTAAAGTCTTATATGCCCTGATCTCCTATGAGATTCCATTGATAATTTGCATTATATTTTTTAAGGACTCTACAAAGCACTACTTGTTTCCAGGTATGTAAGAACTCTTTTCTCTTATCTTTACATACTTTATATTTAATTTGTAATTTCCTATCTTCCTATCAAGTCCTCTCCTTTTATTTGTTTTTCCCTGAATATATCCATAATGCTCATTTACTCATTCATTCTTCCTGCCCATTATGTACCTCTTTCTTTCTTTCTTCACTCTTTCTCTTTCTGTCTCTGTGTATATTTTTCTCAGGATTTTGAACCCTCTTCTGTGTATTTTGCAGTCTCCCTTTACTCACAGTGTTAACCCCAGACAAATCACTCAGCATTAGCTCTGACATGAAGGCCAGCAGACTCCCAGAGCCACTGTAACAATACTTAGAGTGGCATTTTTTCATTCAATAAAACTGAATATGTATTTCTTCCTTCTGCTTCCTCAAAGGATAACATAAAAGGAAGAGTCACTTCTGCTTTTTGTTTTATGCATTAAAAGAACTATGGCAAAATGACATACACTTTCATTTGTTCTTTCAAAAACCTCTCAATAAATCCATTTTTCAGAGTTTATTTCCTACTGTGCAGAGTAGCAGGTGTAATGTTTTCTGTAAACTGATGGTTTCAACCTTTACATCGTAGTAGAGTTTCAAAAGCTTACATCCCCAACGCTTTAAAACTGCAAGGTAATACAGGCAGACAGCTGAAGAACAGCTAAAGACCATGCAAGTGTAGCAGTATTCCAGAAATCTGTCAATTCCTTCTTTTTAAATGCCCACAAAAATGTTATTAAAGATTTTTGTGCAAAGATTTTGACATAAAATATGGTATTTCATGTCTTAATTTGACTTAATATGCATTGAAGAACTCTCTAGACTAATAACTTGCCTGATGAGCATCCTGTCCTGGGGTATAGAAGCCATATTGTGCTTCATTTGACATTTCGAGCTGTTAGTCAGACACCAGCCGTATCAGGAAAACGTCATCTGAAGTGGAAGGTAATATATTCAGATCAGTTCTACTTTTCCAGCTTTCTGATTTCTTCCTGTTCCATGATTATTCTTCTGCATCAACATTTGCAGGAATTTGTAATTCAAATATAGAATTTTTCAAACACCAGCAGCCCAAGTTCCATCTGGGATTTGAACAGTCAAGCTGAGCTCCTTCTGCTGCACACAATACTTACACCACCACTGCCAATAAATATTGTGAAATTAGAATTCTGCAGGCAGACTTTCTAATGAACAGAACAATTTGCTCTTTCACACTCTTACTATGATTCTAATTATGATTCCCATAAAAACTAATTTTGTGAGGTAACATTTTTATATCCTAGACAATCAAAATGTTAGTCACATAACCCTAAATTCATGTGCATACTTAATAAAGTTTTAAAAACTGTGTGAGTGGCATGTCTATATGAATATGCACTGAAAGGTGTATAGCACAAATTTCCTCAAGTGATAGTGAAGTATGGGAATTGTATGAATCACTTTTGGCTTCTTTCTGTTACAGAAAACACAGAAGACTCAACATAAGCTTTTACAAAATTTAACATGCAACAAGAGTAGTGGTATAATTGTATAATTGGCTTATACATACAAAACCAGACTGATTTCAGAGTTACCCGCTTAATGTATTCAATTAATTAAAAACACCAAGATCTGCAGTTTTTTTACTGTAATTCAACTGACATTAATTAAAAAAAAAAAGTGTTGCATTTTTGTAAGATGTACTGTTTAGTCTTTTCCCTTTATAGTCTACTCTTTCACCTGCTGCTCAGAAATACAGTGATTCTGAAGTTCACCATCATAGTAAAATTACTCACTATAAGCCATTTCCCTTCTACAACTACAATCAAGATAAAGTTGTATTTGTCTGGAAAGTACTTGAAATACTTCCCATTTCAGATGAGATAACTACCAGACCACAAAACAAGCAGCTTCTACACTGCCTTGCCTGAAACTTAAAAATGAGGGTAATCTAGAAAATCAACAAAGAGCAGAAAATAAATATCAGAAACACAAAGAGCTTGAATATAGTGAGTTTCTCCATTTCCACCTCTTGTTTTGAAGAAAAAGAATGACATATAATTATGTGAGTTATTGTGTGAGGTGGGAAAAAACCCCCCAGGTGTTAATAGCTTTGTAAAAGGTCTTTAAGCATACATATAACATACATACTGACTGCATGAAATCCCATCTGTTTGTAGGATAGAAGCAGAGGAAGTCAATATTGACCAGTCAAGCTTATTAAAAGAATATACCATTGCATTACAAAACGTATTGTGTCAGTAATCCTTACAAAATCTCTGAGGCTATTAACAGTTTTCCCTGTCCAGTTATATGCATTTAGAAGCCCTTAGCAAACAGTTTCTCTTTGTAATTTATCTTCTTTGTAAGAATAGCATGAAGTGAGAGCTTTCACATAGGATGCTACACGTATCAACAGCTCCTTAAGCATAAACACCAAAATGCATGGCTGTAGCTGGGAAAAGAGTTTTTTAATAGATGTGCAGCCACAGACAACAAGGGTTATTGAGCAGAGCACTACATGGCAAATATTAAACTAAACAGTCAGTAAAAACAGATGTAAACATTAGTTGTTTGCTGCTTATGCTCAGTTTATTCCTGAACAGCCAACATTTCAGAAAATCCCCCAACTCTCCAAGTGTACTGTTGATGAAGGGTTTTGCAGTATTTTCCTCCTTTTGGGGAGTGTGACACTAGATGGCACATCACACCATGAAATGTGTAATGAAGTGTAAGCAAATGCTGCTTGCACACTACTCATTTAAAAAGCTCCTTTAATCAATTCAGTAAAATTTCTATATCAGACTCGAGGTCTGCTTCTGGAAAAGGTCCTTGAAGAATAAATTTCATACAGTATTCATAGGTAGATGTTTAATTTATTACTAAATTAATCTTAACAGGCTTTATCATATATTAAACTTCTATTACATTATCTGATGCTAAAATACAATTTAATATCCACCTGGGAGTCATATGTATTAAGTTATGCTTTTCTTTTAAAACCATTTGCAAAATAATACCACCATGGTTTAGTTTCACCAGTAATGCGTTACTGTCTAAGCCATTATTTTAATTCACATAGCTTTGAGTGTAACTGCCAAACCTGAAACTCAGAACTGATAGCAGTTCTCAGAACTCAGTGATTGTTTTGCATATTAGAGATTACTAAGACTATAAAGTTTAGCTGTAATCCTCCAGACCTCATTTTTTCATAAAGTAATGTTGTATCACAAATCACAATGGATTCTATGGTCAAAGCTGTACAGCTCAAGGTCTGGAGCTTCCCAGGCAACCAGTATATTTTATTCATAAGGCAAATATTAAGTGTATTTTTAGGCCTGTAAATAAAATATCCATGATTCACCTAGGTGTTATATTTGTGATGCAAAGATGCATGATTGCACAAAACCCTTTAAATTAGATCTGGATCTGTATTTCACATGCCTTGTAACAGCTTGGAAACATTTAAGTAGGAATCTAGCAGGCAGAGTGCTCTTAAGCTATGCTGATGTTTGATGCATGAATCCTGTAACAAAATGCAAAAGAATCTCTGAGTAAGAATTGGGATGCACTTCCTTTAAGCTCCATGAATAAAAAAAAAGAGAGCTTCTCTTTTCAATGATAGAAATAAAGGAAGATCTTATAGGGAAATAATTCAGTCAGTGGAAAACAGTGCTTGTATTTGCCTTCATATGAAGGCAAGGAAGTGAGAATATAGAACAAAATATAATTTTTTCTGGAAAAGAAAAGTAATTTTTATAACTATTTCAACTGAGTCAAAAGCCTAGAATAGTTTAAATGACAATGTAATTGAAAGAAAAAGAAGTTAAATGGTTGCCATGGCTGCCTCCAAATGCCTTCATATGCTTTCCTGTCCTTATTTTTAATCCTAACTCTGAATTTATGTCTTTTACTGCCATTTTTCTTCAGAAGTCTATTCCACTGCTTGATATCTTTAACTGGTAAGGCCAGACAACTTTGGGATTGTAAGTCTCCCAGTCCAACATTTCAATTCAACATTTTACATGTTAAAAATAAGACTGGGAAAGAATATTTCAATATCTAGTTCCTCTGCTATGCAAAAATAACTGCAGTTAAACAGTTATAGTCTTATTTACTTTCTCAGCATGATTTTTCTTGTCTCTGGGTAGATAGCCAGCCTAGAATAAGATTCTCTTGCTGTATAATATGATTTGCTCCACTTACATAGGAAAAAGAGCCCATGGTGCCCAAAATACAGCTAAGCACCCAGCACACCAACCACAGCTATTTTGGTAGCAACACCACCTTACAAAGTGGGCTCCACAAAGATAATGTGGTTAAAACTATATCACTCAAGGAGGTTAAATTGTCAAAAATAGCTTTCCCTCAAATGCAGTAATCAGGCTTGTATTTGTATGTTGAAATTACAGGCAGTTTTGCATTGCAAACAACTTTGTGGCAAACCAAAAACACAGGGTTTTTTCCCTTCCCAATACCCACATGTTGATTTATGTTGTCCATTAGGTAGAAGGAAGATTCCTCCGTCTTCAAAATAAAGCAATCCTTTAATAAAATGAGTTTGGACTTTGAAATGACAAAATAGTAGCTGGGATAATGTAATCCAAAGACAAGCTCTCTCCTGTCATAATGCTGTGGCTCAAACCACCGTAATCCCTTGAATTCCATTATTTTTGAAGAAAGATCCTGGCTTGTACTACCCATCAATGAGGCCCTGTTTCCAACAGAATTACACTCTAATTCAGACAGTTTAGGGTATGCCATGTTTTCCTCTGTAACCTAATGGGCAAAATGGAAGTTGAAAGAGTAGTCAGCTTCATCATGAGCCACTGATGCTAAGAAGTTATTAAAGAACGAGCTGTGTTTGCTGTTAAGTCATCACAGTGTGAGGGTGCTTTTAACATATTTTATATAGAAATCATGGTTTATTTGCAGCATTATGTAGCATTCCATCCTAGGATGGACAAATAAAACACAAACAATAAGCTTTGGGGAGATCTATATCTAATCTCAGCCAGCATCCAGATTACATAAACTGGCAATTAATGGTGGGTTTGGGAAAACTTAATTTTATTTGTGTTATTTTAGTTAGTGATAGTGTTAGAAGCTGAAAATCCAAGGATGCAAAAAGATTTAGAAATAACAACACAGCCCTGAACTAATTACATACTCCTGTACTATAAGGAGAGCAGTTTAGGCTTCGAGGATAACAACCACTAACAGTTCTAAAGTCACTGTAGGATCATGCAGGAGCACAACCTTATGCACAAACTTTAAATAGCAAAGAACAAAGAACATGAAACCAAACAACCAGATTAAAAGGCTACTCTTTCAAAAATCACTGGAACTGCATGCTTTGTACTTTACCATTTCAAGCCCAGACTTACAGCCTTGTGTTAGCAATCAAAGTCTACAATTAAAGGGAGAGATTCTTTAAAGAAGTCAGCAGTTTCCATTTAGGATTGAAATGAAAGAGCTAAGTCTCCTAAACTTCTGCTCAACCAGCAAGTTCCAATCAGTTCATGTATTTTTAACATGTCACTATTGAATTTTGAGGTCCAAATAAGAATCAGGTCTTGTTAAATAGGATCTTTGATGCAGTGTGGAGAAGAGGTATTTGAAAAACATTTTCATTTAAAACACAGTTTTAAAAAACCAGAACCACCCCAACTAAATTGTCATCCAGTCTCTTACTGCAGTCACAGTGTTGCAATGACTGTACTGAAGTGCCACCTTATTTGCAGCATAGAAAGCCCTACAGATCTGCCATCATAAAAGCAGAGTTTTGTGGTATGCCACCTGCGTGTACTCCTTAGATTTGCATCCTTAATACACACTAGGTAGTTAAAAAGTCTGGTAAATTTATCCTGACGTTTCTGATTTATTTCTTTCTTTGTAAAGGGTATTTTTTAACATTCCAAGTCTATACTATCAGCAGAAAGCAAAAGTTGGAAAGCTGATCACAGTACAAAGCTGATTAAGGAGGATATAAAAGAAGAAAATGTACATGCTTGGATCAGGAATCTGTTTGCAGTGGTAGATAATTTGTACGCATCTCCCCTACTGTATCTGAATTTATAGGAAATAAAGCTAAGAGCAGAAGACTACTATCACTCAGGAGTGTAGTTCATGAGGCTACGAAATTCTGAGCACTTCCTTTTAGTGTTTCAATTTAACTTTACAAATGGTTTTCTCCAGTTTTTGCACTCATTGTAAACTACATAATTAAAAGACATCATACTCCACCACTAAAGAATTCTTTGTTCTCAATCCTTTACCTAAAATAAATTCAAGCTAAGGTACATTATTATTATGGATGTCTAGGAAAGTAGAATACATCTAAAGCTTTTAAGTGCTCCTTCCCTAATTCAGTTATTCACATTAAATTAAAAACTTTCACTTCAGAATGTGCAGTTGATATTGCTATGGCAACGTTAGAGGAGTGAATCCAATTTTTGGAAAGATTTGCTATCCAGATTTGTTGCAGTATGACAAGCCAGTGGTTCCATTCTGGGACCCAGTGTTTCTTACCACACTCAAGAATGGGGGATTAAAAGAACTAAGCAGGACCCTCTGCTGGACACTGCAGGTGTTCACAGATTTAACAGCAAAAACCTGGAAATCAAAGGTGAAGCCTGCAATGACCAGACTACTGACACCTTATCCAAAACATGTCAGAAAATTCCCTCAGTATAGGACAGCAAGCAATGACAGCAGAAGAGTGAAGTCTTCCAGTCCTTGAGATGTCACAAATTTATGGACAACAGAGTAAGTCAGGTTGGACTGCAGTTTATTTCAAATTGAATTTATTACCAGCAGTAGAGATTTGGTGTTTTCACTCTGCATAGCAATTTTTTCCAGTAACTCTCTGGAAAGGTTTAAGTAAACAGGAACAATTTGTTCAAGAAAAATCATATCTCTATGACTGTTATAAATGTCCCATGTCATCTTCTTATCTACAGCAAATGCAAAGGAAGAAATTTAAATACCTAATACCAGAAAGAGACTTTACATAGACATATGTCAACTATACCAGGCTTAGCTGAATACCATATGCCATGGACACATGACTTACACTCATATCCATATGCAAGTTATGTGACATTTTGCTTCTCTATCAAATTAATATTTTAAAGGATATTGCAGAAATGGTGGAACAAGGGTAAAAATCAGATTATATAGGTAGATAGCCTTTGACATTCTCATTTCTTAACTTTAAAAATACTTTCATATTGGTCTGTATAATTTAAGAATAATTCTTTAAAGAATAGAAGACAAGATATAAGGAAAATTTAGAAATATATTCCATCTAATAAAATCTTACCAGATCAAAGCCACCCTAGGCTTAATTTGAAACTCATATGTTTAAAACCACAGAATGGAAACAATTGAAAGCCATGTCCTGCATATAGCCTTTCCCTTTTGGAAACTGGAACCACAGCCTTGCTCTTTATTTACTGAACTTTCTCTGTACTTGCTCATCACTGCAGTCTGTCATTACAGAGTCTCTGCATAGTTCCAGGCCAAAAAGCAGAACTATTTCTGAACCTTTGTAGCAGCAGGGGTAAAATAGGGATACAAAAAGGAATTCAAGGCATGTGTTAACATTCAGGATCTTGAGCAGAATTCTTTAGGCAAACAAGAAGGCAAACAAGAACGAACTGCAAATACTGTGTACATTAGTCCTAGACGAACATATGCAGCAGAATAAAATGAGCTGTCATTCATTCACTTTACTTCTATTTTTTTCATTTTCATTTCCAAATGAGCACCTAGTTTGAAAAGAATCCTGCTCCCCAATCTTCGCTATGATTTGCCAGAACTAGAAAACTTGCTTGAGATGTTTTCATGAAGAGAAGTGTAGTTTAATTTTTTTACTTGTGTTAAATTTTGAAAGATTAGTGAGTGAACAACATATAATTGCACATCTATCAATGTGAGGGGAAAAAAAGGAATATTTCTTAATAATGATGTTGTAACTATGCTGATTCAGGGAGTAAGAAACAATGCTTTTATAGTCTAAAAACTGCATGAATAAACAGAAACTCAGCAAGTAGAAAATTGTCACTAAAATATAAAGTCAATCTGGTACATGCTAACTAAAATCAGACCTATTTACCTGTTAATTTTGCCTTATAAAGCACAGTGATTATCTATCCTTATCACAGCTCTTTTTCAGTTTACTGCTTAGAACAAAATACTGTTTGTTAATGTGATATTAACATTATTACAGTAATATTTTATTGATGCATGTCTGTGCATGGAACACAATTTACTGGTTAACCATTTTTATGATCTTTAGCTTTTTATGGCTTAACAAGCAATGTGTACTCACAAGTGTTCACAGCCTATTTAATCTCCTTTATTCTAAGGATCTTATTATCAGCTGGAGTTTGATTTGCTACTTCTAAATTTAATTGAAATTTAGATTTATATAGTACTTGTAAAAATTTAATTGAAATTTAGAAGATTTATATAGTACTTGTATGTCAATTGTAACATTAACTCTTCATTCACAAAATTTTCCTTTTGGTGCCACATATCTTTTTTTAGGTGGTCATCTCAGATGTTTAACATAAAATAACTGGTAAATTCTACATGGTTCGAATAGGATAAACCAGCTTTTGTAGTTATAAAAGAACCCAAGGAAGTGCAAATGAACAGTTCAACATATTTTCCATGAGCAAGCAAGAGAAATAACTGTGTAACTATGAAAAAATAATGCTATTACTGGAATTCCAAGAACAGCATAAGTAACCTACATTCCTTTTTTTCTGCATTCCACACAAATTCTCTTGATAATCTTCCTTCCATCCAGAGATGAGCTATCAAAGGAGTAGTAGAGAACATGCATACATACATTTATAAGAATCATCAGAATCAAAATGAAGAATGTACAGAGTACATTCTGACTTCTGTGTTTTTCAGATCTCATAAAATCAGAAAATGCAGTGTCATTATGTGCCTTAAACAGAGCTTTTTATTCCATCTGTGCTTCAGAAGAGGAACTGTGCTAGGTGGATTTGAGTATTGCTCTTTTTACATGAACAAAAGCAATCTTCTTCATTCTTCCTGTTCTATTTAAGTAGTTTCCTTGCTGGCTCTGATGACAGTCACGTAATCTCCTAATTCACACGTAATGTAAAATCTGGCTAATGAGTGGCAAGATTTATATTCATATAACTGACTACATATAAAATATGCAAATCTAGATGCTAGAAATATTCAGCATCTTAACTCTTACTTAACTTTTCTGATTTGCTCAGTTGAATCCCCTTAGAAATGGAGATAATATTTGTCGAATATTTCAGACTTTGAACAGAATGCTTGCTTATCATCTAAAATAAAATTATTTGCATTTTTAAAGAAAAATGTCTGTGTTCATCACTATCATTGCCAGTGCAGAGAGGACCTGTTTCTAACACTGGGATGCACAATAAAAAAAGTAGAAAAAGGACTTAGAGCATCCACATGCATTAAAAAAAATGCAGTTTAAATCAGCAATGTAAGCCAGGGCTTAGAAAGGGACATTAGGATACAATATGTTTTTGTATTTTATGCTCTACTGCAGTGAAATGAAATTTTAAAAGGAGCTGGAGGTTAAAAACTTCTCTAAAACACATGGCTATAGACACTCCTGGAATTATGATAAAGGCTAATAATTTATCTTAGTTTAAAAAAAATCTTATGAGTTCAAGATTGCAATTTTAATTATTTCATCTAAAGAAAGAACACCAAGTGACTGAACAGGATGTTTTAGCACAGAGCTACAATTAAGTTCTCCTTTCTTTGTCTGATCATTTCTGTAACAAGCAAGGAAATACCACCAGGCACAGATTAGTGTCACACTCCTGAAGCTGTAGGTAACTTGAAGAGATAATCCATAATCCTTCACTCATAGCAGAGGATCCCAGCTCCAGAGGGGGCACTCTATATATTTAGAACATAATGAGGAGAGAGGCTTTGGGCAAGGCAAGTATGTAGGGAGAGGGAAGGTCGTAAATTATTGAATGTTTCAAGAATTATGACTGTTACTAAATGACTGCACAGTTACACATGATATATCATTTGAAAAGGGAGATGATTATGAAACAAAACAATACTAAAACAGAATGCTGAAATCGGTTTAAAGAACTCGAGAACAGTTCTCTCTTGACAGGTTTATACTGTAATATTAATAAAATATCTATAAAGATAGACTTTTCAAAACCTATCAAAACATTTAGCCACAGCATTCTGCTACTAACAAACAAACTGAATACATGCTAGCTTGGATAGGCTTAAAAATCCTGCAGTATAATAAACGTATCCATAAACTAATCTCTTACAGATTGTTAATACTTTGATGTTCTTCTGAGGAAGAAAGCTCAGAATATCCAACTGTTTTTCATATGATAGTTTAGACCAGGTGGCAAAACAATTACAAAATTTTGACTTGCTAAAGTCCTCATTATATTTTCTCATACTCTATTTTTTCTAAAGCTTCCACTTAAAATTATTTGTAATAAACAGAAAAGAAGAATCTCCTTCAAACAGCGCTAAATTGGGTATGTGTTTACATAACAAAAGTCAAAATCAACATTCCAACTTGAATGTATGTTGTGCATCTCTTTGTTACTGATAAAGTACATCCTACCTTTATCTTGGTCAATTATGTGCATCATCTTAATCATTATTTTCTCTGAGAATTGCAGCTCCTTGTAAAACTGCAAAAAATAGAAAAAAGAAATGGTCACATTGTACTTTCTTAAGGTCATAATATAATTTGTCACTCCCGTTACTATAGAAACAGAGTGGATTTCATCATTCTAATGCATGCAGCGATAATTGTTCTGCTTTCAGTCTATGGATAGGTAGTTAATGGTGCCAGTTGCTCTTAGCACAGACACAGACTATTGTCATCTAAGCACAAAGCTGCTGTCTCCTGTTCTGTCACTGTGAGCTTTCCTAACCATCAGCAATTCATAAGGGAACATTCAGGCAGAATGAAGAGCTGTTCACAGGCCTCCATTCTGTGGCTGAAACAGAATTCCCTGCAGGAATTATGTTTTCAAATGAAAATCAAATAAATATGACACAGCACAGAGTGATTCTTCAGATTGTCCTGTCACGTCATTGCACAAAAACTGTTTTCTGAGATGTAGCTTATAAAATTTGCATTGTATTGAGAAAAGCTTCAGTTGACATCCATCTATAGAGCAAGCTTTCACTGGTACAGCCAGATACCATGAGCTTACAACACACATCTCTGTGCAACTGTGTATTTTAACCTTGAGATTATAAGCAGATCAATGGGTGCTGAATGAATGAAAATACTGCAGTTCTGAGAGATCACAGTTATTCCACGGTTGCTCAAATTTAGGCTCATTTAGAACATGCAAGCGGAAAGCAACACAAAGGGAAAGCAATATGGGATAAGAGAGCAACTGTCCAAATTCCAGCATGATCCAGTGTCAATCCAAAACTTAGCTGCATCTGTTTTACAAACAGATGCACTCTAAAACGAGCAGATAATGGGTTACTAAAAGTATTGTTACCACTTTTACTCAGGTTTGGCTTAAAACATGAAATATTTATTCCCTATCAGTTATTCTCAGTCCATGTTAATTTGGCGATAATTAATGGAAGTTATGAGGAATATTATCTCCTTATAAGAGATGTAGCTAATGTGTAGTTTAAATATTAATGAGCTTATTCTTTATAAGGATAACTGCAATGCTTAATATAGATTAGTCAAGCATACAGATGCTTTTCTTAAAACTGACGTGCTTCAAATCAATAGGGTTACAGGTTAACTATAAAACACTGCTTTCTGTACTTAGCCCTCCTTGCTCAACACCATGAAATACATAAATTGCACACGGGATCATATTTCCCTCTGACATATGTCTGTGCAATTTGGTCCTGAAACTCTTTCATAAACCAATACTATATGAAAAGCAATTGGCTTTTCTTGTCAATTTTCCCAGTCTAGAACTGACAAAAGTGCTGTAATGAATTCGAGCAGTGTATCATCAAAAAACAGGCATTTATACGAAGTACTATGAAAACTGAATTATGTCTGGAATTATACTTGGAAAGGTCTGTTTAGAGGTCCCATCTGTGAACACAGAAAATTATAACAGACAAAATGTTGATGGTGGTATAATTTGTGAATATCTATAATGACAGTAGCTGTTGCTGGATAGATAAAACCACCAAGCCATACAACTCCTGCACAGTTCTTTTATTAATTATTTCTCCTCAGATTCTAAGAATCTGTAACATACGGATTCTTACTCATGAGATTTTATGCAGTGTATCCCTGCATGTCTCTGACTCCTGAGGTTTTCCCAATTCCCCTGGGAATCATCTCTGTTATTCATACATATGTACATACATACCCTACTTATTTTGTATTTAGGTCACATCAGCTATGCGCACACAGCAGCACCAAACAGGTCACCATATGTCCAAAAATTCCACATATATTTGTTATGTATGTGCATTCTGAAATACATTTGATTTACTACAGTGAGCACATACATTTGTTCAGAAAAACGGTAACCACAATTAGAATTTTGGCAATATATCAGCTACACAGTAAATTCAGTCTTTTGGAGAAACACCAGAGTTACTGCATGAGTGCTCCATAGTGCACATACACATACAACTTCCTCACAAATCTCAGGCAGATATGATAGCCTTGTGTTTTCTGAAGATTTTACTTTCTTGGCAGACAGCCAGGCTGAAAAGATTTTGCTGGAGCCCTATAAGCCATAGTTGGTAATATCTCACTTCCTAGCAAGCATATATAAAACTAAGTGAGAGGAGAAACAAGGTTCTAATTCTGCCCCCTTTGACAAGAGCCCAGTGGAAAGAAAACCAGCAGTGCTGTCTGCCAATGTGGCTTGCTGCAGAAAGCTGGAAATGGCTGTGACCATGACTCCTGCCCTTCAGGCCCTGGCATATTTGCCCACAACCTGACTCATTTGCTCAGGACAGGCATTGAGCAGGGACTTGGAACAGAAACAAAGTGTGATCAGTAAAGTCTTGTTGACTTTTTTTTAACAAGTGTTTGCTTTGAGCAAGTATAGCTAAAGTAAATAGACCATAATAGGAAGAGAGTAACTTAGGCATGTTTCAGGAGCCAACTTGACTCCTATAATACTTTGCTATAGACAATATCAAATACTTCACCTTCATTAATGATATGAAGTATATCAAAATATAGTGTTTTCTACCCTGAAACTGAACCACAATGCAACCTGTGGCTAAAAGACAAATGAAAACTAAGCAAGAGCTAATTACATATAGTGGTATGAAGAACAGCAGTACAATTAAAATTTGGAGAGCAATAGTCCAGCAAAAATGGCATTCTTTTTATATTCCAAAGATCAGGTAGTGAGATCAGTACCTTGTAAGCAAAACTGAAGCATGTAAAGAACCTGTAACATTTCAAGACAAATCACCTATGCAACTGCAGCATTTTTAATGATGAACAATACAATCATACAAGACTGAATGAACACAAGGACAAACCAGTTGGAAAAAGTTCACTGCAAAATACATCTACAGCTCATTTGTGAGCTACTTAGATGAGATTGCATCTCTTCTTCAGGGAAAGCTCGGGAGAGAATCTATGTGTGTGATCCAGTTCCTTTGGAAATCCAGACATTTTGCACATGAAATAATATCAGCTTGCTTTCTTACAGGTGTCTTTTGTATGCAGCTGTTAATTTTCTTGATAGCTTTTGTGCTTTCATTGTATTTCCCTATACTTGGCATGGTGGGCAACACCACAACAAAGAAAAACATTTTCACATGTACCAAAATCTAGAGCTCACAGTACACTTACCAGAACTTTTTAGACACTAATATGGAATACTTCCAGCCCATGCTCCCTTTACAGATATTAGAGAGGGGATTGAGGCAGGAAATTACTTATTAACAGTGTTTTAATGTAGGCTGCCTTGTTCAGCAAAGCAAATTCGATCTAGGCAGAAACCTTTCCCTATCAGCTCTTAAAATAATTCAGGTAATATTCTGCCTGATCAAAAAGACTAACCAATTTCCTCCTGACCACATCCTTCTCTGTTCTGACAGTGAATACCATGAAATAAAAGCCTGTAGGCACATGCTGGAGTAAAAATATTTTTAGATTTTTAATCCCCTGGCTGGATACAGCCATATTAAATATAGAAATATAGATTACTTTTTATGATTAGAGATAAAATGCAATGAAAATAAAAAAATTGTCACTGAATAAAAAAGAAGTGTGGCAATGAAGGTATATCATGTACTGCAGATAATACAGTACAGAGAAAGTTAATGTAGATGTTCATCATATGAGGCAGAACAATGAAGATAGTATTTCTGATGTATGTAATTTAATATTAATAATTTATAAATATATTCTTACTCTAATTCCATGACTGAACCATTCTTGAATTTACAGGGTCTTATTTTAAAATGTCCTCCATACAAAATGAGATTCAAGCCCTGAAACTGACATTTTCATAGTCATGTCTTGGGACATAGAGAAAATATAACCATTTTCCATTTTAAAAAATTCTAAAACTCAGTGATATTTGTACTTACCACACAACAATTCAGTTCCTTTGACTAGTCTTGCAAAACAAAACAGTCCCATTGCAATGAAGGATTGCAAATACAACTTAGTATAATAAATAGTATGATGAGCTGACCTTTCAACTAGGTTTTCACTGTACTGGTACAGTCAACAAGTTGGAGTTTTCCTGTTATAATTATAAAAAATATGTTGGCTTTCCATTGAGGTTTCAGGATCTCTCCTTTTGTTATGGATAACGTTTATATTTTCTAGAAATACATCTGCCTTTAAATACAGAAGTGCCAATCAAGCAAACCAGTCAATCCTCTCTGTGTAGTTGACCACCCAAATGCCAAGAATAAAATGGGATGAAACTGTGCAGCTGCAGAGAGTAGTGAAGTGACTGCTGGCACTGTGAAAATTGTTTGACTACCCACTGAACAGTTTAGCACAGGGACAGAGAGAAAAAACATTAAACACTATGTTTTGAAATATCAACCCAATTTATCCAATTTATTGCATGATTTATATAGCCAATCTTTTCTGTTTGGAGCAGAGTGCATATAGGATGGATTGGGCAAAATGAAGGTGTTACAAATAATGGCTCATAACATTTGTGTTACCTTCAGTGGAAGTAGCAAGGTTTTCTTGTGAAATAGCTTCTTGACTATTCCAGAATCCAAATTTACTGAGTTAGCCTGGAAGCTTCCTTTCATTTATAAACTTAAATCCTTTTTTTCGTACATCTTAATGACATATATAAAAACCCAAGGGCAAAGAAAAAGGGAAAAAATAACTCCCCACCTTTGTGTATATTTCTCTGTTCTGGTTTCATAAATCAGCTGTTTATAACAGGAAAAAAAGGAACTAACACCTTCACTTCCAATACAGGAGGTACCTAACTAGACAGCCAGTGGGGTGGTAAAAGTCCTGCATTTTTTTTTTTAAAAAGCATTCCTTCATTTTTTCCCCCCAAAAAATAGTATAATGATTTGGTCTGGGCTTTTTTTTTTGTTTTTTTTTCCCCAGAACTAGCTCTTTTCCCAAAATGTCATGGCAGACATCTGAAACACTAATCAACTGAGAGACTGGAAAAGTTCTTAGTGGACACAGCTCTGGCTAGAATTTTCACTGAATAAATACTGACACTTAGCAGTGACTGAATTTGAGGGCTCTGCTCCAAAAAAAATGCAGAACTCCAGTTTTGCCGATTTCATAGAAGGAAAGAAGGAAAAAACGTTGGAGTTCAACATCTTTCTGCTGATGCAAAAGGGTTATTTGGGTTGAAACTCCATATTAAAGTGTAATGTTCATTTTTATAAAGTAATAATCATTAAATAACACTGAAGCATCTATTATTGCACAGTGTTTAAAACATTTTGAACCCACAGTTCTATTTCTGGATACTTCTTTGTCCCTGTTTGAAATTTTGAAATTGTTCACAGCTCAAAGAGGAAACTAAAGGCAGCCTTTAAATAATTGTCTCTGCAGACGAAAGATTACTAAATTTTGAAGATCTAAGGAGTCAAGAAGAGCACAGTAGCACAAAAAGCCAGTTTGATTACAGAGGGTCAGACTAGTCTATGTTTCATCAAGTGTTATACATTCTACTTTTAAAAAACCTTTAAACTTGTGGAAACTTTCAATATATTACAGTAGGTAGACTTGAGAGCATAATCCCTCACCTCTGATATTGAGCTGTCTTTGCAGAATTTCTCTCTCAAAAAGTCTTCTATGAAGAGTTCATATTAGCTAAAACAGTGTGTTCACAGAATTCTCCTCTTTCCTCACTCTTCCTAAGAAATAGGTGTCAGCACACTAAAATTACTTCTGTTTCCAATGGCCAGTTCTGAGCTCCATTTTCCAACTTCTGTTATTTTATTTCTTCTCCTATTGGAAGATCATCTTCTACCAATGAGAGTCTGAAGGGAGGGTCATTTGAAAACCTCACCAGTTATGAGGGACATAATTGTGCTCAGATTGGACACCATTATAAACCAGTAGGAGTCAGTAGCTGGGTGCTGGCTCATTCCAGAGCTGAATTTGATACTTTGTGTTTACATTAATTGTTTCACCATTTCAAACAAATGTTTATTTAAAGCTGATTGAGGTAAGAGCTGACACAGTGTACCATTTATATCATCAGTGCCTTTGCCACTTCATCTCAGCAGGTTTTACTTTGAAGAAGCAAAAATAGCTTCATCAGACACTGAAAGAAAATCTTAACATTCTGGTTAATCAGCAGCAGTCTGTGAAGAAAACAGCAAAGTAATGAAATCTCCACTTCTGAATAATTGTACTTGGGAAGCAGTGAGATTCCAGCATAAATTAATTCTGAGCATCCAGCTCAGTTTTCAGCTAGAATCAATCAATCAAGTGCTGAAACTAAATTCACAGCTCTTCACAGCATACTCTTTTTGTTAGGATGCAGAAAGATTAAAAAAAAAGAAATAAAATTAAGGCACTAAATTATTTTTTTCCTACGCAGGAGATCCATTATTTGTACAATAGAAATCAGTTACTGATGTAGAGAATTTTAATAACCTTATGTTCTCAGTGTTCCAAATCCAAGTGATGGATACACTGGAAGGCACATTGAGGTATATGCCTCAGAATTCTAACTAAACATGATTTACTACTAGAGAAATACCAGCAAGTTATTAGTAGCAATTCTATCCTAATACCCTGGCCCCCGATCTTCTGTTGCTTTACATTACATGCAAACTTTGCACAAAGTTCGTAAGAAACTCAACTACAAATTTTGAAGAAGAGTCCACATTAACCATGCTTCTCAGACTGAATTTATCATTCCAACAACTTTTAAAAAGTATATTGAAAAGAAGGCAGCTAAGGGGCTATTTAAGATATACCATAAAACTTGTGGCCTTCACCACCTTGAGGGGACAGGAAAGGGAAGGAGCCAGGAAAAATTTTATCCACAACAGTATCTTGTACAGTGTCAAGTACCCAGTCACAGAAAATGAGAGTTGTGTAAATAGAATGCAAGAGTGAGATGTGAAAATGACATCCTAGGTTAGAACTGGGCTGTTATGGGTGAACCAAATGTAGCTGTAAGATCATTCCACCTTAGCTAATCAAAATTTACAACTCACTTCAATTTAAGTCTCTGAAGTGCCTGAAAACATCTTTTTGAAATTTTATTCCATCACTGCACACATCTGTCTCAAAGCAAAAGTGTCCTTAAATCCATGAATATAACATATGCTGCTCATTCCATTCCTTTGGGTGCTTGACCAGTCTTCCAGAGCCCAGTGAAATTTAAAAGCCATTTAAAAAAACAGCAGAAATTCTAGACTGATTAGATGAAGGACAAAATTTCTGTGGAAAAATATTCTTTTTGTGACTGGAATTAGCTAGAAAATGTCTCCATTATTCTGCTGTGCTTCAAGGCAAATACCTAAACCACTCTTCAAAATGTTTTAGCAATTTATATTGTAACTTGTGTAATCCCTAGAACCTAGCATTTTTCAAAGTGGGATTTTTATCTGGAGACTTGTATTTTTGTCTTCAGACTACAATTCAATGGCTTCAGCTGAGGGTCTTGTGACAGGTGAGTTCCTGTGGTAAAGAACATTTCACCCTAGAGGTCAGTAATAATACCAAATAATTTCAATATGTATAACACAAACCACTAAAAAAGCACCCTGACAAAGGAGCATAAGCTGTTCTTTGCCAATCAGGACCATGTTTTCATCTAGGTCAGAGAGGAATTGAAAGTAGGAAGGTTTAAGTTTTCTAAAAATATTATCAGTATTAGAAAATGCATTCCTTAATATAATATGTAATTTTATATTATAAAATCTTATTATTTCAAATTCTGATCAATTAAGGAGCGCCTCACTGTGAAGTAATCTCTGCATATTAAACAATTCATCTCCTCACCAATTACCAAATTACTTAACTAATCCTCATTTGCTTTACAACAGTAGAACAAAGACCTTTGTAACACTATGTGCTCAGTGCTGTAGAATTGGCAACCTTTACTCCAGTCTCTTCTGAGTGAATTTTGTTAACTTGTGGTGGTGGGAAAATTATCTATATCTCTTCTACCCTTTACTGTAAGAAGAAAACATGCACAATCTTTTGCTCTCTGATATTTTTTTTAGTTAGAGATTGTTGAAATGCTAAAAGATATTTTAGACTCTATTTCAGCAAATTACTAAGCAAATGTTACAAAAATTCCCTCATTTGCTCTTTTCCTGTACCCTGCTGATGGCCAAGGTGTGCCACAGAGACAAGAAGAACCACAGGACACTTAACTGTTTATCTTCCAGACAGAGACAAAACATGCAAATATCCAATATTAGATAAGATATATCCTATACTGTAAGAAAAAGAAACTTCTAGGACTGTTTCCTGAGCTTCCAGTTACTGACACAAACGTGGACACTGATCACAGAAAACTAAAGGTGTCCTTCTAGGGAATCACATTCCAGCCAAGCTCTCTGTAGTGCCTCTGGAAGACAGACAGAAGGCAGACATTTTGATGTCCTAGAAGTATAAAAATAAATACTGAAGTAAATAAATACTCGAACACTTCATTATCTTCTACAGGTGCAGCAGCCTCTGCAGGGGGAAACCTGAGTTTTGCTAACAGCTCTTCTGGTTATTACAAAGGCAAAGCACAGGACCTACGACACAACAGTGTCTTCATATGACTTTCTAACACCTACAACTAAAAGGGAAATAATTAACCTGGGACTAAATCTGAAATTATCACATCAAAGAAACAGGTCTCAGAATTAACAGTACATTAAACAGTTGTGTTTTCTGGAAAGATAACTGGAATGACTGTCAAGAAATAAGCATCTTCCTGAGACTCTGAGAAATAAACCAATTGGAAGCTCACTAATAAATACTGCTGGAAGACAGAACACGGGGCACATAAACCTAAGTATGATGGATTTGCATCATTGGAACAAGGGTTGCATTTGTAACCTTTCCTCTGCTTGTCTCAGTATTGAAAGTCCTGCTGTAACTGTTTCTAAATCACATAAACTTAGAAGTTGACCAAATATCGATTGAGAGTTTAATGTCGTAAAATGGAGTGTAGTTTCCTTATTTCTCATCTCTCTCTGAAGGATGATGATTCTTCTTTCTCCCTGCTTGAGAAGCTGAAAGCTCTCTGTTCATTTGTTATGATATCCCAGGAGATCAAGAGAGACTGAAATTACACTGTCATGACCGCAGCTCTCAGCATTTGCTTTCTGACTACAACATCTCAGATTTCAGTTTTGTTTTTAATGCCTGCTAGTGACCCACATCAATGCAGTTTGAAGACAACATTATTATGTAAAAGTCACTACAGAGTCCAGATTAAAGATCTCATAATTGATCTGAAGGATGGGTCTATCCATAGCAGAAGGCTTGAATTGCAAGTCTTGCTTCTCCTTAAACTAATGGTAGACTTTTCTGTGGTCTCAGTTTCACTCTTTATTGCTTAAATTAGAAGATCAAAATACAGTAGTTAGTAAAGATGTTTTAGACCACACTCATCTCTGAAATTACTCGTGCAACTTGATAAAGTAAAAGTAAGCATTTTTGCTTTAAAAAATCACAGTGGAACTAGTGTTTTACTATAAGAAGAGAAAATTATTATTATACAGACAGGCAGTAAATTTCAAAACAGAAAAATAAAGCATAAGTAACAGAAAAAAAAAAAGATTTAAAACACTGTCTAGGTAGCTGCTGGCCAAACAGATGCCACAAACAAAAAACCCCAACTGGCTTTAAACCAGTGGTTGTCCACCTTGTGGTCACTAAATCTTAATTTCCATGGTTTGGGAAAACTTTTAAACTTGTTTCTTTGTGACAAAGTTCAACATAACTTTGAAGATGATGAAAATTATCATGAGCACGGGAAAAGCAAGGCAGTGAAACTATTGCATACTGCAATAAAATTCTATAAAATGATGTAGAAATGTCTTCCTAAGCAGTAGTTAACCACAGGTCAGCTTGTTTCAAGCAAGATTTTGTGTGCAAATCTGCCACTGCAGTTGCTACTCAAACTCTATCCAACATCATTGTAAAAGCGATTTTACAAGCAGGAATTATTCAATGTTATAAGTGAAGCAGAACTTTGGCCCTTGTACTTTAATCAATAATAGACCACATATCACAAGAAGAAAGATGTTGATGTATCACAGCTGCTATGAGAACTAGGAAAATCCTGGGAATAAGCAAGGTTGGCAAACTGTAGCAGCCATCCCTGTGATGCTGCCAAAGCAGACAAGAACAAAAACTTCTTTTTTAAATACTTGATATTATTTAAAAAAAAAAAAAATCTATTCCACCTGAACAGACCAGCTCAGCAAGAAACGCCCCCTACCAAGGTTATCCATGACACTTGATTGATTTCTGACATCCTCTAGGATTTAAAGAGCATTATATCTGCATAAACCTATGCAGATAATCCTAAAACATCTCATCCATTCTAGTTATTTCAAGCTAGAGATGTCTTAGGGATTCTAAAGGAGAATTCCATGGTAATGCATCTCCACAGCTGTCAGTATCCAGCCAATAAACAGATCTAGCACCAGGACCCAAGGAAAGCCTCCTCTCATGTCAAGTTGAATAGAACACAAATGCATAACCCCTGAACTGACATGAAAATGCTCCCTCAAAGTGAGTTATCCACAGGCCCCTGCATTCCTACTCTCTCACAATTATTTATTTCAGCCTTCTCCCCTTCCACCAGCACAGACATGTACAGTTAACAAATCTGGGAGTAGAAAACTTCATTTTCACCAAAACCTGCTTTTCTGAAAAGCACAATCACAGCACCCCATATGCACCAGTGTCAGACCAGCAGCAGGTTGCAAATTTCTGATCACAGATGGCTGGGCTTGGCTTCAGTCTCCTAGGAGCTATAGCCTAAGTTCTTACTGGTTTGTGTATTTTACAGTCCACTTCTACATCAGTAAACCTAAAACCCATTCCTATGTAATGCTCTCCATGGTTTTAAAATGTATTAGTGTATTCCACAGATTCTCTGGTAGGAGATCAGTGATCCTACCAGAGGGGGAAAAAAGAAATCTTTTAAATGGTCACGTTTACTACATTCAAAATGATATGTTACTGATTTTTTAAGTGGACAGATTAGGCAAAGTGCTACTATGAAACATAACTGAGCTTTCTTTGGCTACAGAATACTTTGGAACAGTCTACAAAAATCCTTTACCATTAACCTCAAGAAAACTTAGTGCAGTTCATTTAATCAGAATTCTTGCTAGCACAGGTTCTTATCTACACATACTTACAGGCCAAGAAATCACTTACTACACTTACTACTGAGTCATTACAAAACCTCTTCTGGAAATTACTCTTGCTGACAAAAACAAACAAAAGCCAAAACTCAATTCTGTATTGTTTAGCGTCCTCTCAGAAAGAGCCAGCACATCAAGATTAAAAAAATTTCATGTGAATGATGAAAGTAAGATTTAATTTATGCCCTATTTTCAGCCTCTTGTTAAACAAATCTTTCATCTCTTTGCCAAGGGAGATTTCATCCTTAAGTCTGTTCTTTTCTACTATATGTAATCCTCACGTCAGATTCTACATGGAATACACATTTGTCTCCCACCTATAAATTAATCAGGCTAAAAAAATGCAATAGTTTTTCATTCTCACATGCAGATTGTTGTGAGTCCTAGTTGGCAAAATCAAAGGAATTGCAATATTCTTGTTATCTTCTGTGCTTTTCTCTAATTTCCATAATATAATGGCAGAGATCAGAATTAGTCCAAATTATGTAAATAAAGTGATTTTAATCTTATCCAAACCCATACCAATTATGTCTAATACATTTATATAAAGAGTTCAGAACCGAAAAAAGAAATAGGATTACAGATGCATAGTGACTTTCCACTGGACTTTTCTCTTTCCTTATGTTATCTTAACCTATTCAGGGTGTCTGATGTTGTAGCTACTTTAATTTTACATCTTTTAGTACTTAAATACTGTTTAGCTGATATTTTATACACAGAGGATTAAGTTATCTACTTGAGCAAAGACTTCAAAATTAGTACTTTCTGATGATATTTTTACTCTACTGAGCAAGAAGCTAGAAAGACAAAAATTGTTATATTAGCTTGATTATGCCTATGATTAGCTCAGTCTTGTTTCCAGTGCTGTCCAATATCAGACACTGATTGCAAAAGCATAACAATTTTGAATCTATTCTGTAGGCAAACTAGGGAGTTATTTTGTTAGGGTCCAGGCTTGTTGTAGAGGTGAAAGTTTTCTAATAATTCTTAAAGCCCCACAACATTAATACAGTAAAAATCTTACTAAAGTGTACAGAAAGGCACCGTAAAAATTCTGTTCTGTAGATAAAACTAGAAAAACTTGAGAACTACACTTCCTAGGTCAGCTTGGAAGTGGCTTTCTTCCAGGGGGCTCTAAAGCCCATTCCTCAAGTGTTTAGCAATTCTGCTTCTAGATGTTGGGAGCAGTATTTTCCAGATCACTAGATGGCCTGGGACCCCACTGAAGGGAGGAGGTAAAATGCTCTACTGGATTTGTGGTAGAAGTGAATTCCATGGCACGTTTAACAGGCCCTGCAGAACCCAGTTTGAATGAACACAGAAAGGTCACAGCTGCAAAACAATCAAGGAAGGTTTCAGAGAAGTGTTCATAGAAAATATATAGAAAAGGCTGTCCTGTCTAAACTGAGAAGGGAGGATGTAAAACTAAGTGGGAGGTTCTGGGCATGACTTTGATCCTCCTTAGGCTATAATCATGGTGATACAACAGCATCCAGTTCTCAGATCCATCTTATGTGAAAGATATTTACATTACTGTCTTGGAGAAGTCAACACTAGGAGCTTAAATAACAAACTTTTAAAAGAATTGCTTTAAGTGCTAATTTCTGTGAAGACTTTAGACCTCAGACCTCTTTCTGCATGATGCTTGTAGATTATTCCCAGTTCCTGCATATGAATTTCTCAAACCTAAGACCTCATTTTAGGACACCAGAGAAACTCAATTTATTTCAGTTTTCTACTTTCACTTATAGTAAGAGCTAGGCTAGATTTCCCACTATATTCTATAAACTACATTTGGATATATTTACCATGCTCCATAACTCAGTCTTTCAGCTTGATAAAACAGACCCTGAAATCGGAGAAATGTGTTAGTTTGTTATACCAAGTGAATTCAGAGTGCATCTGAGTAGAGGGAGGGTAAAGAAAAACATGCCAAGGTGAACATCTTAATAATTTGTAAATGTTTCTGGTTCTACAAATAATATAACCACTTATGTATTTGAAATTAGGTTTTTCTTGTGAATTCTTGTAGCAGCTGGTAAGATCCCTGCTGCAGGTCATGCATGACAGTACAAGAAGAGTAAACAAAACCAGGCATAGCTTGTCCCAGTGAAAGAAGATGGGAACATTTTGCCCAGAGATTGCATTTTTATTTGATTAAAATTTCAGCACTTCTCATGGCATTAAACCATTTAATTAATTTACTGGAAGATTAGTTTCAATGTTATGCCTTTTAATAGACACTTAACCTGCAAGCCAGAGTTTCTGAAGTGAGCAAGACAACCAGCATAGTTCAAATACCAAAGTAACTCTTATTTAAAAAAGCATGTACATAATTCTAAAACAATCCCATAAAAATCCACTGACAGCAGGAAGACTGTATTAGTCAGGATAAAGAGAGAAGTTGTTATCAAAAGTGAGGCTGGCAGAGTAATGTTTTTCCTATTCATCAGTGTTCTGACGTGAAAAACAAACCATTGCAGATCACAATGACATCAAAGCATTATATGTGTTCATGGAAGTGTAAGAGGGAACTCTTGTCTCGGTATTCACTGTTAAATTCAGATCCAAATCCTTGGCTTATTTAATTCAAACCTGCTGCTAACATCCAAGCTACTGCCCATCCATCCAGACAGTAGGTTTGCCTCAGTACTTCCTTGTTGATGGGATTTCACACCTGAACAGATCAACAGAGAAACAAATACAAGGAGTTGCATCCTGAAAGCAAATCATTTAGAGATGAGAGCTCAAATGCAAACCAGCAAGTTCAGGAAAGAGATTATATTTCTCAACGTGCAGTTGACAATGGCTGTTACTAATTTTTGGCTCACAGGTAGTAATTTTCAAGAAATAATGAGAATTTGTTGTGTTCCAGCACAGCTTCTGCACACAGAGGCTGTGAAAATACACTGTTGTCAAGATTCACGCAGTAAGAAGGAATGAAAAGAAGGATATTTGGCAGAAAGTTTATCCAGTTTGTAGGACAAGCTATGTGTCTACTTCACATTCTCTTTGTTAATAAATACAGAAAAAGGGACTTGACAACTGTGCAGGGTGCCTTTACATGGAGAGCATATGAAAATACACGATTTTAAAATTTTCTGTCTGAAAAAATGTACAGAATATCAAGTCTTTATGCTTGCTAGCTCATTCTCAAATACATTCCATACCCAATTATTTTAAAATAGAGTGAAAGAAAAAGAGAAAACCATCACCAAACTTTAAAGCTGTTCACTACCTGTGACTAAGAAGTGTTTCCAGAGGACTCCAAATATATTTAAACACTTTTTATTTTAGTCTGCTGACTGAAAATTTAATTTATCTTGGTCCTCTGATATCAGTCTTAGCAGATGATGCCTAATGACAACATTCTGGTGTTTTAATAACAACAAAAAGAACAGTTATCTTATTTTATGACCTATGATTGGTTCTGCACCTCTTCTATATTGCAGTTAGATTAAATGGTAAATAAATATATTCGTTGGCAAGTTTTCATATCAAGTGACACTGGATTGTGCATAAATAAATCCAACAAATGTTAACCAACTAAGCAAATAGTGTTAAAGCGCCATAGCATAGAGCTTTCGGTAATGGTGATTATGATCATGAACAGTGAAAAAAATAAAATCCATTTTACCAGATTCAGAAAATTAAGAAATGGTTAACCTTATATTCAGTGTCTCAGCTGGCTTACAAGACTCAGAAGAGCACAGCTCATATCAGAAGGAAGAGAGGATCAGGTACAAAGAAATAGTTTTCTTTCAATGAGGAAATAAATGTGGAAATGAGAATTGATATTGTGTTAAGCTAGTTTAGGTTTGAAATGAAAGTCAGATAATTCAAAGTTATGATTCTCATAATGAGAAATTGTATTTACCCTTCTCTGCCATGACACTGCAAAGCACCTGCTCACAGGAGCTTCACAGCAAACAGATGAGAACCTTCTGCTCCAAAACCCACCTGTGAACTCGAACTCTTAAACCAGAAGATAATGTTATGTCTTTTATCTGCTGAACTTTGCTGGGATACAAAGGAGACTGAAATGTACTGCTTCAGTAAGAGCTGATACAACTTAATCCAGCCGGAGTATCTACCCCTCTGTAACTTTTTGTTTCGATGAGCTCTCGAGGGCCCACACTTCTTTTCCTGGGTGAGTGAGTACTGAGCATAAATGCGAAGTGATGGTCCAGAGCAAAGCCTGTGGGTGTGTCTGGAGTTTGTACAAAGGTCTGTTTGTAGAATGGAAAGGTTTCATGCTGCCTTTCCTTGCTCTGAACTTATGCTTTGTTCAGCCCTGAGGAAGTGACCCGGAAAGAATTAACTTGCAAGATGTGGGAAATAAAGTTTTAAAGATGCAAGCACATAGCATTAACAAAAGCAGAAATGCCAGATGGTAAATAAGCTTAATGAAGAAATCATACATATCTTGACAAAATTCTTCTGGACACAATGTACAAAAACAATGAATATCCCAACAGTCAGTCCACCTCTTTTGGCTAATATTGAGCCCACTCTCATTAAAAACAAACTTTTAAAGTAAACCCTACACTAAAAGTTTGAAAGCTCTGTTATATGAGCTAATGCTTTTTTCAATTCTCATTTCCTCTCCCAGGAGAAATTATCTTCATACTGCATTCAACAAATATGCATAAGCATGATCAAAAGGGTATATTTTATTTATTTCTGCATAAGTTACAGAATTCCCTTGCTTACTTGGGCACTCCAAGCATTTGAAAATGAAAGATATTTCACTCATCTGCCAAAATAGGTGACAGAACCTTTGACACCAATGATCTAGGGGGATGCACAACATAAATTAGGCAGGCCTGTTGGAATAAATTGACAAATTGTTTTTACAAAACTGCTCAGCCCCAAATGGTATATAGCAATTAGCAGAAGAGGTTCTTAGCACCTCATCAACATGAGGAAATTCCACACTTTGGATGTCACTGCCCGTGGCAGGGGGTTAGACTAGATGACCTTTAAATGTCCATTTCAACCCACACTATTCTATAAGTAAACACTTCTTCTAAAATTGAAGTATTGTATAATAAAATGTCTACATTTTAAGTATACAACTTGGCAATTGGAAAGCTTGCTTTTGGCAGGAAATATTCCAATAGCAATGGTGATTAAACAGCTTAAAATTTCTGGCACTTCAACTGTCATATCCTTTGAACTGTTAACTTGCTACTTTTCCAGAGCACATGTCTTTATGGAAGCCATTAGTGAAAGATGGGGCAAAATTTTGCTTGGAGGAAATTGTGCCCCATTCTCCTTTCCCCTCGGCCCCCTCAACCCCTCAATTCAATTCTTGATTCCAATTTCAGTGAAGATACAATTTTAAAAATGAAAAGTTAGCTGAGAAGGAGAAATGAAGAGTTCTTTAAATGGCTTTAAACAAAACCACATTTCTGTTCATTCTCAATTTCAGATCTAAATGGCTTGTGGCAAATGCTCAGCATAGATAAAAGTTCATAATCCTTTTAATAACAATTTGCCTGCTGTTCAAATCCATTTTATTTTTTGGTTAACTGAAGATATTTTGGAAAGTATCATAAAATCATAAGAAACCAATTACATTGTTTTGTTGACACAATCCATTTTTTATGTCACAAGGTGAGAAACAGCTAAAATGCTAAAACTGGAAATTCAAGGACGAAGTCATGCAAAAAAAGAACGGTGAGAAATAAATTAGGGTGTTCAGTGTCATCTTCATATCCTTTTAGTTAGCATTTGAGAAAGGAAGTGTTTAGCACAGAAATCCAGTCTGCAGCAAGCCTTCAGCCTTCAGTTAGTGCTCTGAAGATAAGATGATCTTGCACCTATTGTACAGTTTGAGGCAGCTCTGCACCTACCACAGTGAACACTTGCAAAAAATGCACTCAAGTGCCTGCAGGAGATAAAAGCAAGGAGCTTGGCAGTCCATCACTTGAAAAACAAATCTCTCTAATAGTAGAAACCAAAAATGTTTCACTGGAAGAGAATGCTATGTCATATTGGAAAAAATGTTAACCTCTGTCAAATTCTGAGTCAGCAAGTCACTGAGATTTCTACCAAATTCATGTGTTCAGGTTCACTCTCCCTCCTGATTCACTTGTTGAATTGTCCTTAGAGGAATTAGGATTTAAATAATCAGTAAGCTTTTAAAGCAAACTACCTGGTGTGAATATCTTAATCAAAAAATTGTAGAACATATAGCCCTAAATGCTAAAATCTTTCTTTCAAATCCAGAAAGGATCCCAAAATAGAGCCAACTAGCAAGATAACCTCAAGTCGCTACAAATATCTTCAAAGGCTTGCTTGTGGATTTTTTTTGTTTGTTTTTTTGTTTGTTGGATTTTGTTTTCCACCAAGAAAATTAGAAGGAAATAGAGAAGCTGTTCAATTTTTGACTTTTGTCTGATCTTTTGATTTGTTTTATTACACAATGTGTTAATTTTGTCTCATCTCTCTAATATTTTTTTCTCAGAGGTTTCTGTTTTAGCAGACATTGAATTTGTTTAAATAAAGTTCATTAAACTTTTCCCTAACTTTTTATTACAGTAATTTTTTCACCAGATAGGCATTATATGCCTTCAGTATGGACTAATTCTTAATGAATCTTGTTTTAATCAGCTTAATACTTTCCCTCCCCCCTGTACTTCTTAATGATCTATATTCAGATCAAATATTCTTGAAATAATCTGTTATTCAATGTTAATCTGAGAATCAAAGTCAATTTTTTTACTAGAACCTAATAAGGCAAACTGTTTATGGCAAGTATTCAATATTAAACTTATTTAAATTACAAAGCATTCTGAAGTTTCCCAACTTGGATGTCCAAATGCAGGCAGTTTGATCTATGCTTAGGAATCTAAAGGAATGGTCTGGTTTTTCAAATATGCTAAGTATTTTTTTTTCTCTAACTTAACTAATTAAATCTAGGCTTAACTAATCAAATCTAGCACAAATGTAGCATTTTTGAAGGATTATGAAAGGGGCAAATACTTCGGTTTCATTTCACAATGAGCTTGCAAAAAGAATAATGATATTTTAATGTTTTTATACTAAAAAGTAACATGATAAGTGGCTTTCTACTCCAACATAAATAAAACATTAAACAAAACAGTAAAAACATCCATAACATCAATGGAGTTGTCTTCTAAAAACCAAAACATCCAATTCAAATGAATAATGAAAGGGTTCAGCACAGTTTTTACGCTTACAGTATTTACTTATAGATCATCTAATTTCCTCCTAAGGCTAATGTGGAAACTGGAAGCTGCTACCATACACAATCAATAATCCTCTTAGAAGCTCAGTGTGAGATACAGGAGACACTGCCAAAAGTAGTTGGCCAGAAATTAAATTCATTTCAGTTTTGTTGCTGTTGCTGTTGTTTTAAGGAGAAAGCAACTCAGACATTTCCCAGCATCTCTCATTTTGTTTACTGGCTTTTCCTTGCAAAGGATGATATTCAAATCTTCTAAAGCTTTGTCTGACTGGCTGGGCCTTATTAATACAATTTGAACTTGGAAAAAAAGCAACAAAACATTTTGCAGTTCATGATTTCTGTGAAATGTTGGCTACAACACAGAGGGCAAATTCAGCGTCTCAGTCATTAAACATTCTTTGGGCCCTGAAGAAGGTGGAGTCACTTTTTGGGGGAAGAAATTATCTGGTTGCAGAAGAAAGTGGAATTGCAATAAAAGATCACATCTGATGAAAGGCACACATATCCTTCCTAGGGACAGTAAGGAGCAGAACCAAGTAGACTCAAATATATAAGATGTTGCACATATTAACTAATGCTGTTCTCTGACAACATCAAATACCCCAATGCTCTGTGTGGATCAGCCTCTTGCACACTGGGGGAGAGAAGCCATTTCGGGCCAGCATGAAAAAATCCAGTTATGTAAAGCAACTTAACTGGACCTCTGAATTTAACTATGGAGTCCAGCAGTATTTTCCAATTTGTGTTCTTGAAGTCAAGAGCTACTCTTCTAGAAGTGATGCAGCCTGACTCATTAAGATGATAACATTTTCAGAGAATGATCAGAATCGTCCACCATTAAATAGCTGCATCAGGCGCTCCCAAGGAATAAAGCATTCAAAAGAATTATCCACTTTCTCTAGAGTCACTTAGATGTCTAAGTTATTAAAATATACATCCCAAGTGTTGAGTGATAGAGCTGTAGACACATTTAAGTTTTCCCACCACCGGGCCATCCAGAAAAATAAACATTAAGCATGATTTGGAGAGGTTTCAAGTCAAACGTAAGAACAAATTTGTACATTCACTGGCAAATTATTGCCTTAATGTTATTTTTTCAAGCTTCAAACAGAAACTCTGCAAATCTCTTGTCCCCCTAAGGCAAATTCAGACACTAAAAAGTGAAGGGAAATGATCAATACAATGTGAGTTGTAAGGAGAAGGTAGTCTATTATTTTGAAATGTCTGTAATCCTCAATACTTGGTAATGTTATGCAAGGGGAGAGAACTGCCAAAAATCAAGTTAGGAGATTGCACCTACTACTTGGTATTACTTTCAATTCTGATTAAATGGCAAGCCCAAAAATCAAGAAAGGAAAAGCATTTCAAAAAAATCAACAGAAACTAGTATTCACTTAAAGTACAAAGGACTAATCAGAAAAATCCTTAAATTTAGTAACTGAGATGTAAGACTATTTAGTGCACTATGCTGATTCTGGTTTGCTTTTGTTTTTTAAATTAAGGTTCCCCTTTACTGGGGACTTTTATATGTTATATAAATCCAGTAATGAAGGAACACTTCTGCATTCCCAAGGATGGACGGTGCACAAGAAGGAATACAGATGAGTACAGCTCCAAACAGAATGATCAAAAATTGGAGACATTTTTATTTGCCCAGAGAAACCAGGTCTGTAGTGTCTATTACATGTCATTAAAACTGTTCACAGGACAAGAGTTTGAGATGCCCTGATGTTTCTAGTTATTAGGACAAGACTAAAAGCAATCATCATCCTCTATTGCTCACTTGGAAGCTACAATTATCCTGGCCAGTAGGACTTGAAAAAGGATATCCATTCTCCCAGAAATCTGAAGCATAGTCTACTAGTCTGGATAATTACACTGCTTAAATTGCAGATCCAACCATAATTATTCAATTTACTGAGCAACAAAAAGATCTGAAGCTGGAAATAAACATTTGGCTCCTGGTTTGCTGTCTTTTGTACATTCTACCTAGAAGAGTAAGATTGGATTGTGTGCCTTCAACCTAAGCTTATGTGTTTTTGTGAGTGACTGTCTAAATTTAATCCTTCACTTTTACATTTTCTTCCACTAGGATCTTTCTAGATCTCAATATATTTGTCAGATGGGCTTTAAAATGAGATTTCTTAGACTTCTAATGAACAAATAAGAGAAATACAGGTCAAGAGAAAGAAAAAAAAAGAAAAATATCAGACTAGTTTCTAATCCTGATGAAGTAAAAACAACCTACCTACAAGCTTCAGAATATCTTGTTCCCTGGGGATATCCAGATACTGGATAAATCATTCACCCTCATTACCTTATAAGAGGTAACAAAACCTCTTACAATTTTGAACTCAATAAATTTTTTGGCATCAGATATCTGATGATAGCTAACTAAGTTAAGTGCAATACTGCTGTCTTGAATTTAAACTCTGAGAATTGAAAGAAATATTAGGTGAAAAAAAAGTACAAGAAAGTTGCTTTAATTATGCTATTTTTAACTTTCAACATTTTCTAAATGCAATCTGCTCTATGCAGTTGATTTGACTACAATTTATATTAATGGAACAATTCAACAGCATACTGCTATGCAATAAAAAGCATGTAGCTACAAGCACAGTACTGATTAAAATGAAGGTTTTGGTGGTGCTCTGAAGAAAGCTTTGTTGGGCTGCTCCCAGTAACGGAGAAGGGTTGTAGTGCCTTTCCCCCCCCTACATGGAAACAGAAATGTTTAAAAACTATCTCAGACTAAAAGTATTGCATTTTTTTCCCTGTTAGAGGAAGATAATTCTCACCCCTACACATAAAAAATTCCATCCATAAGTTATAGGCAGCCTCGAGCTAACTCATGCACCATAAATACCAAAAGAGGATACTCACTGTCAACTACCAGATGTCTTCATGTCTTAAACTATGGTAACTTGCCTTCTGGTTGTGTGATCCAACAGGTGATTTAAAATAAATTTTGTAAGGCTGCAATAGTGGTTTTGTACACTGCAGGCCTTCAGCTCTTGATGGTAAGCTGGACTTAGAAGTAATTGTTACTCTCTTGTCAAGCAAATCCAAGTAATTTTGAAAGCCAGGGTTTATGGGCATTATTCTGATTGTATTTAGGAAGATGAATGAAGTTATTTTATTTTTAAGGATTCAGTGTTTAATTTGCACACTTGTTTTACTAAACTCAGTTGTAGGGACATGATATATTTGCTTGCCTTTTGGAAAGTGACACTTGAAATGTTACTGTGCCAAAGATGTTGAACTAAAAGTGCAGCAGGAGATTAAGCAAGCTTGCTTTTGAGGGACCATGTCAGTAAAATATTTTCATTATCAATACAACACTATAAGTGAAAAACCTACCTAACTTTACTCTCCGGATCAACTTTTACCTTCTACTACCTTCAGATACAGTTTAGTCATTATGAGACCCCTTATTCTTCCTTGGTGACAGCAGGACAGTCAATATAATCCATTCTCTTTTCTTTACACAGAGCACAGCTGCCTTATGATGAGCAAGACATAGATTTTTTTCCCCATAGAAAAAAATATCTCTGCTTCAAGTTTCTTTCTGTTCATGTAGGCTTCACAGTGAGGGTGTCAGAAGCCACAGCATAGAGTGGAAAAATTAATTTCCCACTGTGGATACTAATAAATGGAAGTATGCAATTAAATAATATCATAACTAAAAAATGTCTATTCATAGCAGTTAACAGAACAAAACTTGCTGGCAACAATTCCAACACCTACCCTATTGCTTTACTGTGCACTATAGATTGCTTTCTCTGCTTTTTTCATTCTCTACTTTTATTCCTTTATCTGACTTGCTTCCCAACAATACAGCTCAGTTAGAGATACTGCATTGTGCTTCATTTCTGCAAATATCACAACTGGTGTCACCTTCTGTGAAGACCACTCGGATTCTCCAAATCTCAGAGAACTACGGCAAAAGATTGGACTGTCTAATTAAAGGCTTTTAGCATTATTGTCTGAAAATTCCCTGTCATAATTCTGAAGTCTTGCACATTTACAACTATTTCACACTTTTTTTTCCTGGTTTGTTAACTGATGCTCTAAAATCAACTGCTTTCTCAGTTCAGTCTATTCTGTCTGTGCATTTGACATCTACGCTTAAACAGTGATAAACAAACCATTACAACTCCACACATAGAATACTGTGCCACAGTATCTCTTACTGATAAAACATTGAACCTCATTGAATGTGAAAGACTTATGCAAGACACATCAAACCAGTTTGCACCACTCTCTATGAGAATTGAAAAGTCTAAAAATCATTTCAAAGCCCTATTTAGGTAGTGACTACTTAAGGCCTGATCAAGGCTGTATCTATGAATTTTAAAAACTGTTATATTTTTGAGTAAATACCTTGAATTTCTTCTTTTATATATAATTTCAATTTATGAGACTCTAACTGTATAGGGCTGTGCCATTTATTTTAGCTATACCATTTGGCACAATCTCACCTCTTCTATTCTGTTAGCAGCTTAAGAGAAATTAGTCTTACTTTATTCTGTCAGTTTATTTCTTTGCAAGGAAAAGAAAATTTTGGCCCTTTGTGGTTATAATTTACTGAGGATGAGAAAATGGAAGTAGTGAGTGTGAATCATCACATCTGCTGTCCTTTCATTTAATAAGAACAAACCTTCGAAAGCATAATTGGGCAGTCCTTAGACAGAATGATCAGTGATCTTTCAGTATGTCTAATTAAATGTTTACTAAGACCATCAATAAGAATTTGGATGTTCAAAATCTAAAAAGAAGAAACACATCGTGGTATCTGTTGAAAATAACAGTAATTTTTTCTAGCTTTCCTTCATAAGATAGATGGCCTACTGAGATAAATGCAGAGACTTCATTGAAATTGGGAAGAAATTTAATCTTCTATCTGGGTTTCCCTGAATCTATTTTATGTGTGCAGGAAAATGGGAGTCACTGTCTCCAGGGTAAGCAGATTGGTTGCTGCTGACAACAGCACACTACAGCTGCTGTTAGCAGAAACCAGGACCCATGAATCCAGTGATTCAGCTGTACTTGAATGGCTGATGGCTCCTCGTGTAAGATCTCAAAAAACTTTTCATATCTGATTTGATAAAGATATTCCAATTTTACTTCTGTCTGGAATCAACTGCAAGTGTAAAAACCTTAACTTAGCCAGATCTAATTGCAGATTTGAAGGTAGTTCTCAGGAATTTTTATGAGAGCTTGGAAGCAAAGCAATGTTTTTTCTTCTATTTTGGTGCCCAGAAAGTTACAGTTCCAAACTATGGACATGAAAGAGGAGAGTAGGAATGATGTGAGCTTTTGATTAACTAAGTTACTATGTAGTAAAGTGACTTGTATCAAATTGTTTCAGTCACTAAATCCTTTAATTAAAGATAATTTGAGCTGTGTAATCACTTGAACTAATATATTTAGATTATTCACAACTATTTTGAAAGTATTTTAGTGTGTTTATGCTTCTACTTTTCTTTTTTGCAAAGCAGGACATGGTTAGTAGTTTAGCAGGATTCTTTCAGTTAACAAAAGAACAAAATTGGCTTCATTAAGATTAATGGGGTGGGGAAACAAAGAGCAATGAGCAGGGAGTAATGGTGGCTGCTCTCCACATTAACACTAAAAGGTTTGCTTACTTGTGGTCTTGTAATTTGGGAGTGCCCTATAGCTGCCTGTACTCCCGCAGGTTTTCCTCAGGCCTCGTGTTTGCCTCAGCCAGGCTCTTTGGCAGGGCAGGGCGGTTTCCCTCTGTCTCCATGTCAGGCATCCCTCTGGAGAGGGAGTCCCAGTTGCACACCAAAGCCCCAGCCCTGGGGAAGTGCACATTCTACCGTTGCATCAATGTGAAGGAGATGCCAAATGGAAGAAATTGTTTTTCATAATTTGTTCTTTACTATATCAAATCCACATCTTGAATAATCTCAAGAGTCATTATTCAAAGTGAAGCATTTGCCATAATATTTTCATAAATACTTTCCACATCTACAAACGTGTTTCAGTCAAACAAAAGTTGTAATAAAGTAAATGCTGTTTTAAGCTTATCTACTATACTTTGCTAAAACTTTCTAATGCTGAAAAGTTCAGCAAGGTAGGGAATAGAATATGTAATTCTGATCTGAGTGAGTCTTGTGGAAACACTGGGGAAGGTACTTCAGGAAGCAATTTAGCAGTCAGCATGTAGCAAAGATGAGAATAATTATCAAACAGCTGTATATATTCCAAAGACTTATGCTGTGATCAAGTTAGCATGCTGGTGGCATAGAATGTCATATCATATCAGGCTTCCATTACAACAAATCTGGCAGTACTTTAAATCCATGAACCACTATGCAAAATGTAACATCAGTGTCAACTTCTCATGCTTTCAGGATGGCTGCAGAAGAGATCTTGCTCAGTAGAGTGTAACTGTGTGATTCAGTTGCTATCTGGGAAACCTATTGCATTTAAAAACTACCCAGGAAAGCATCCCAAAGTGAGCAAGAAATTGTTATAATATCCACCCATTGAATAAAAAAGAAGCAGTAAACCTAACTCCAGCATCACTGATTTAGAATAAACCACATAGGGATGAAGACAACCCAAAGAGAGGTTTTGCTAACACAGTGTAAATAAAACATACTGCTCCTTTTATTTGGCTGTCCCAGATTTCTGTCATGTTTCTTGAAATTTGGCAGTACCATTATTACAACCTTCTCCTAGATGAGGGCAATGGTTGGAAAACAGGATTTCAAAGCATCAAAAGCAGGGATATTCATGCAGCTCACACATACCTGATCCTCCACACAGGCCTTCATCATATTTCAACACCACACTGAAACATGTCACAAATTCAGGGTGAGATGGGAGCCCAAACTTCTAAATTTACTTGTTTACTTTTTTTTTTAATAACACTTGAAAGATTCTTCTATTGTAGTCATTACCAAAAGAGTAAAAGAACTTCTAAGTTAAAACTACACTAAATAATGACTTTCTTTTTTGATGAGAAAGTAAATAGAAAATGCTTGGAAATACTGTACCATTTCATTTGTAAGCTAACAACACATCCTGCTTCAGAAAATGCTTCATAACTACATGAAAAGCCCTGTATAAACATAGATATCAGATATGCCTTTCAAAAAGCCATCTGCAATTGGATTACAGGCTTTTTTGCTACATTTTCTGTAGTGTTTTGCTTTTGATGAGGCTGAGTCCTGACTGTTTAGCTGCTCTAAGCTGCTAAGCATGTATCATACAATATACAACATGCATCTGTCTTCTGGATCTTGGTGGGAGGAAGGGAGGCAGCGCAGATTTCAGGACTCTCTCAAGGACTGTTAAGAACTATACTACCACTTTTTTTCCTCCCCAAAAAACCCTGACAACAAAGGAGAGTCAAGCGGTATGGAAATGTTCCCGATATTAAACTAGAAGAGCAAGAAAGACAACTGCTGGGAGCAGTAAGGCAAGTGTTTAAAATCAAGTTGCTGTGACTTGCACGAGTTCTGATGTTATTAGAGGTTCTCCAGTCCAAATAGAAATACAGTACTTATATTCATCGACTTGGCTTCTTAAAATTATTTTTTGTTTAAAATGTTTTAAACACAAATGCTTAAGGTTCCGATATGTAATTCATTTCTAAGATACCACACACTCAATTTGTCTTACATAGGGTGCAGAGTAGCAGATTTTGTGCTTTACTGTAATAAAAAGAAGTTTTTTGTGCCGCCACCAAAAAAATCCCAAAAAAGGACAGAATGAAACATTTTGGGATGTGTGCACAAAGCGCAGCGCCGCAGTGCCGCCACCCCGGTGCGGGGCAGCCGCGGCTCCGCGGGGCGGGCGGAGCTCCTCGCTCGGGGGCGGCGGCTCCAGGAGCTCTCCCGGGGGCTCCCGCCGGGGCACGGGCGCTGCGGCCGCCGGGATCAGCCCTGCCGCGGGCCGCGGCACCGCCCGAGCGAGCGCCAGGACTACAGCTCCCGGCTGTCCCCGGAGCGCACCGCCTGCTGTCCGCGGGCGGCTGGGAAGCGCGGCCGCTGCCGCCCGTTCCGCCGGGCGCCGCCCG